>VZSG01000045.1:0-24805 GCA_013398315.1 Nothoprocta pentlandii
AGATCTTCAAAACCCGCTTGGACGCAGCCCTGTGCCACGTGCTCCAGGTGACCCTGCGTGTGCAGGCGAGTTGGACTAGAAGAACTCTAAAGGTCCCTTCCAACCTTTATAATTCTATAAAGCAGAAGACCCTCCGCCACTTGGCGGCACCTGGTCGCCCTCAACACCGCGGCCTCGCCTCAGGCTCTGGGCGGGGAAACGGCGCGTGGCCGGCAGAGGGCGCCGCGCCCGCGCCATGGCCGCCCGCTGCGCATGCGCACGGCGGGGCGGGCCGGGGCGGGCGGCCATGGCGGCGCTGCTCGAGCACGAGAGCCAGATCTTCCTGGACCTCTTCCACAGCGACGGGCTGGTGGTGTGCGCCCGCGGGCTGGGCATCGATCGCCTGCTGCTGCGCTTCCTTCGCCTCTACTGCGAGCCCGCCAGCCTTGTGCTCGTGCTCAACACGAGCGCCGCCGAGGAGGTGAGCGGAGCCGCGGGGCGCGCGCACGGGCAGGGCGTCTCCCCGCTGCCCCCTCGTCGTTTACCTCATGCGCAGCCTCCCCCGCGCTTCAGCGTTGCCATGTCCGCCGTGTCCCCGCACCCCCAGCCGTCCCCTCACGCCGCCGCCGCCATTTCGCGCGCCCGCTCTCCTTTCCCGGCCGGCTCCGGCCGCACTCGGCCTCCGCGCTCCTTCCTTCCTGCCTGGAGATGCGGATTCACGTCAGGGTGGCAGCTGTATTTTTTAAGATGAAGCACGGGCTTGGAGCTTGCTGGGTGCCGGTGCATCCGCGGAGAAGCTGCAGGGGATAAAAAGGCTCTTTTTAGGTCCTTTCCTGGTCCCGGGTCCTCAGTGTTAAAATCGCCGCTTCTCCGAGGAGGATCAGTTAAAAGTGTGAGAGAAAGGCCTAAGATAAACTTTTCAGAATACCAGAATTGCTGTGAGTGTCAGAGACTCATATTTGCTTAGCAATTTCCTCACTGATACTGGGAATATGTCAGTTCTTAAGTCACTTAAATAACTTTTAAACTGAGCAAAGAATGAGGAAAACAAATATATGCTTCTTACTTAGGTAATGATTATACTGTTACTAATTTGTGTTTTTAATTTGTTACGGACAGTTCTGTAATAGAGGGGTTTTTTTTGCTGAAAGGGAGGGGAAAAGAGAAAAAAAGGCAGTTACCACACTGAAACCTTGTGTTTTCACTATGTTTGGTGTAGGAATATTTCATCGATCAGCTGAAGTCGGAGGGAGTTGCTCACCTTCCTCGGCGTGTTACCAATGAAATCACAAATAATATTCGCTATGAATTTTACACACAAGGAGGAGTCCTTTTTGCAACAAGCCGAATCCTTGTGGTTGATTTCCTCACTGACAGAATTCCTGCAGACCTCATTACTGGTAAGAGCTTGATGACACAACTGGATGGATAGTAAAACCTAAGAGGCAGGAATAAAGGAGTTTTTTGACTATTACCCAGGCTTGTCAACAAGCTATAGCTTGTTGATGCCTAAATATCACACAATATTGAATGTGTGGAAGTAAGTAAGTTTTTTGAAATATGTTTTGAAATATGTTTTTGAAGTATGTTTTGAAAGGGATATATGTGTGTAAAATGACACAATGGTTTTATACTTTTCATATTGCCACTGGGGGTCAGCATACCACTAGAGGTCTTTGATAGAAAGTGCAGCTCCTTCATTTAAAGCGATGATAATGCTGCATTCTGTAGGAGGCCTGTGCATTGCTAGTGTGTCACACTGTGTGGAGGAAAAAAAAAACACCATAAAAACTTGTAGTAGTGTTTCTTGAAGAATTATCATAGTAAAAAAAAAATATTTCTTATATATTAGATTTTTTTTTTAAATCACTGTTGAATCACACATAAATTGATGAACTTAAAGATGGATGAACAGTTGATGAACTTATAAATGGAGCTAACTAAATATAAAATAGTAATTTCTGTAATACAGAAGAATCATTCCTGGTAATTTTGGCCAGATACAAATAATGGGGTAAATGCATATACCATCATAAGAACTACCATTAATACAGTTCACTTTTGAGGGGATTCCATAATCCCCAGAAAGTTTGAACCACTAAAATTCAATATTTTATAACCTGAAAACTTCTTATTTTGACAGGCATTTTAGTATACAAAGCACACAGAATCATTGAATCCTGCCAGGAAGCATTTATCTTGCGACTCTATCGCCAGAAAAACAAGCAAGGCTTCATTAAAGCTTTTACAGATAATGCGGTTGCGTTTAACACTGGCTTTTGCCATGTGGAAAGAGTGATGAGAAATCTTTTTGTCAGAAAACTCTATCTATGGCCAAGGTAAGACACTTTTTTACTTCACAAAGTAGGTAAACCTAGCAACATTCATTAAGATTTTTCTTAGTAAAATGAGCTATATGCAGTCACACTGCTAATGTGTGTCTCCCTCTGTTGCATTCCTAAACAAATTTAATTCAATTTTTAATAGAAGGAAGCGGTCCATCTCAAAGACAATGTATTCCTGTAAGTATTTTTGAAAATAGCCCCCGCCCCCCCCAAATAAGAGGCTGTACCTGTAGTACACATGTCCTATTAGCAAATAGAAATCACACAGAAAGTGATACTAATGTCTTAAGGAAAACATCACTTATTAAACAGATGATTTAAGCCATGAAACAACCAGAATACAGACTATGTAATCCACCATTCATTTTCTTCTAACTGTGGTGAAATTCCATGGCTATTGTTTCTACATGGAAGGTAGTTTTCTCTGTGTATATGTTTGGTAGTTTTAAGCCTTTCTCTAATTTTACATTGTGTAGGAAATTGGCAAGTTTGTTATATGGGTTCAGGCTTTCAGGAGTAAAGCTACAAATGAAACTGGGCACCTTAATTATTACTCCTTCAATTACTCCCAATGCTTCTGCATTGGGCAGCTGGTCCATCTGTTTTATCCTTAGCCTAGATTGGAATGTGATTTAATTTTTGTGTTGTACTGTACCGTCAAGAGTTCAACAGGTTTCCTCTCAGTATTACAAAGAAGCAGAAATGGTGTAACTACCATTATGTATGGCTTTTGAGCCATAAAAATGCCTGAGAGTGTAGGCTGGAGCAAAGTAACTGCCTGTAGAGTTTCAAAGGTCAGTCTCTTCCCTGTACCTTGCTCTGTTAGTACCGTCAGCCCTATGTACTTGTACAGAAAAATGGGCTGTAGAGGATATGTTGTAACAAGGACCTAAACAGAAGCAGAGGAATGCGCAGGATCTGCTAGTGAATCCATGCGATTCTAAAGGATTTATAAATGCATTACAGTTTTCTTCCATGGGAGATATTTTTGTTTGCATGTTGAGATGTGTTATCTCTAATTTTGGTGTAGAATCTAGTGCAGTAATTCTTCCTGGTTCGTTCACCACCACTATAGGTTTGTATGGCTGGAATAGGTATAATCATGATCTCAAAACAGACACTTTCTTAGGTTCTCCATAAGCCCTGTTGCAATCTTTGTTTCTTTAGAAATGGATTGATTTTTGCATTTAGTTTACTTGTTTACATCTAAAGCAATTGTAATTTTGGTTTATATGAACTTTTGAATAATTATGCCATCAAGTAAAACTCTTCAGATGAAACTTAATGAGCTCTTTTTCTGCTTAGGTTTCATATAGCTGTTAACTCGTTTTTAGAGAAGCATAAGCCTGAAGTGGTAGAGATACATGTGTCAATGACTCCCAAGATGCTTGCTATCCAGACTTCTATACTGGATATTTTGAATGCATGCCTGAGAGAACTCAAACGTTGTAATCCAGCTCTGGAAGTAGAAGATCTATCTTTAGAAAATGCTATTGGTAAACCTTTTGATAAGGTAACTCTTTTGTTTATTTTGTTGGGTGTAATAATAATGCAAGTTGTCTAATTAATCTGTAAAACAAATAAATACCACCAGCAACCAGATATTCTCTGGCAACGTTAATTACTGGTTCAAGGGCACAAACTGTTAATTAGTAATGGTGATGTGATAGCTGCCAGTAGGATTTTTTGGCTCGTTAATGTTCTTTCATTTGCAAAATCACTGCAGTTCAGACATCTGTTTCTTGGTGCTGTGATGGCTTGGTTCAAATAATTATGAATACGGGTGTACTTTTACAAACTTTAATGATAGCCCAGCTACATAGTGTATTGTATTTAATTTCTAATTACAAACCACAAATTGAAGTCTGATTACCATGCTTTACTATTATTACTATGATTTCATATGATATCATTTTATTATTTAAAAAATGGCTGTCATCTCAAAATATTTTTAGAGATAAGTGTACAATAGTGCTTTTTCTCTTAGATTTTCTACTCATACTTTCTTTATTAGGTCAAGAGGTGTATATAATATGCAACATACCCTTGTATGTTGTATCCTTGCAATTCTTTATATATGTAATTAATTGTGTGCTTGTTATTATTGGCAGGGATGCATACATTTTGTATGCACACACTTTTTGTAGGGTAAAATCATAAACTTCAGCCATCATTGTGAACTAGAATTACTTATTACCCTGATTTAATGGGGAACTGCTTCATATGAGGAATTCTGTACTTCACATGTTTGTGCTTTGTCGGTTGCATGTCTGTGACATTTATAGTGACATTATATTGTTTTCTTTTTGCTGTAAATAAAGATGCTAAAGAAAAATACCCATTGAAAGCATGAATGATACAGATATCTGCAAACTGCGAATATGTTACATTGACTTGTAAAAAAAAAAAAAATACTTAACAAAATAGTTACCTTGCCATCACTTCTGTACTTCAGTGTTTGTGATACTGGTTGGGAAACCACTGATATCTCCTGCAAGGAAAGAAAGAGTGCATTCCTTTTTCCATTATTGCAGCATGTATTCGTCGTCTTGAACTTTAAAATTTATTTTTGTAGACAATACGTCACTATCTGGATCCTCTCTGGCATCAGCTTGGAGCTAAGACCAAATCTTTAGTCCAAGATTTGAAAGTGCTCCGTACTTTGCTGCAGTATCTAACCCAGTATGATTGTGTCACCTTCCTTAATCTTTTGGAGTCACTGAAAGCAAGTGAAAAAGCCTTTGGTGAAAATTCAGGTAAACACTGAATAACTGTACCAGTTAATGCATGAAAAAGTGAAATGTTAATATTTTTAATTAACACTCCCAAGCATATGAAGGCATCTAATTAGGTTTTATGTAACCAGCCATAAGGACGTAGGTTTTTATTGACAGATAATGCTTTCATCTTCCCACTTAACTGCTGTTACTTAACAGGGTGAGATTCACATCACATTTCTGTCTTCTATTAAACTAGTAATTACATAGCAAGCAGGTAGCACAGCTATTTCACATGAGAGATTTGGGGCTTTTATTGGAAGGGACTGAAATGTGTATTGCAAATGTCAAACAGCTTATATTTTCTTTGCATCTTTAGGTTGGCTGTTTCTTGATTCCAGTACTTCCATGTTTGTAAATGCTCGAGCCAGAGTTTATCGCACTGCAGATGACAGCCTGAATAAAAAAAGAAAAGTTTCTGAAAACAATGATGCAAGGAAAGAAAATGGTACTGATCATTCCTGATTTTAAATTTGACTTCGAAAGTCACATGATTTTGAATACAAGTGTATTTACTTGTGTTATGGTTGCTTATATGATCTCATAAGATCCTAGTCTGCTGAGTTATTTTGAGACATTGTCTTAGTTCAAAGAGTGTGTATAATAAAAAAGTTAAAACAGAGTCACAAGAAAATGTTTTTATCAGCTTGCACAGGGATTCATTGGGAGAGATTTTATGGTATTGTTCTTGAACTGTTTAGTTTATTAGCTTGATCTTTTCATTTCTTGTGGAAAGGTAGGAGGCTGTCACTTTTATAAACAAAATATTTAAGAGTTTAAGAATTGAAGAATGAAACTATTTTAGCTTTTTAGATCATTAAGGAATTTATCCTCCTTATAAGTGTTTCTATAGAAGTGTTCTATTGCAACAGCACAAACTGAAAATGTAGACTGGTGGACATCGTATTTGCAAACAATCATGATGTTATTAACACCTAACCACTAATGTAAAGTTACAAAGTGTGTTTTGGTTATAAATGGTGCTGTATTCAATCTTGCTTTATTTCAGAAATGAAAAGAGAATTGGTTCTGGAAAGTAACCCAAAATGGGAAGCTTTACAAGAGGTATTGAAAGAAATTGAAAATGAGAATAAGAACAGTGAAGATCTTGGTGGTCCAGGTGAGATAATACCAAATGTCATTTCACAATATAGCTCATTTTCTACATGACCTTTAAGAAAAGGAGCCTAAAAAGGAGCCACACTCTTTACTACAGTCATATTAATGAGTTAGTTTAAATATTATAATTGGTGGATTCGAGACAAGGACTTTATGCAAAATTGGCTGCTTATAAAACTGAAAAAAAAATTAAAATGTAGCTTTCTTTAGAAGAATACTGGAATTGACTGAAGATTGTCACCATTGGTTTGTGCTAGTATGTCCATTTGATGGAACCTGATTGATTTCTTCTCTACCATCCTCTTCCATGTTGCTTTGACCTTGTTTCTGGGTGGTGTGTGTGTGTGGTTTTTTGTTGTTGTTGTTATTGTGTTTTTGTTGTGTTTTTTTTTTTTTTTTAAACCATCTGCCCATTGTGCTAAAGTGCTTCTGTGAGTATTTCTGAACAGTGTTATGGGGGGTGAAACAAAGAAATGCCCCATAACTTGGGTAAAAAGTTCCTTTCTCTGAATAACTTGACAACACTACACTCAAGAACCAGAAGTAGCAGAAGCTGATCTGCAGACGTATGATTTCCCAAGTGTAGTGAAGTCTCTTGCAGACAGGTTTATCTATACTTTTTTTTTTTTAATAGTTATAGCCAAGAAAGTTTCCTGCAGATGGGCTTAGGAGGTGATAATGTTTCCTCCTTTTTACTTCAATTCAGCTGAAGTTCTAGGGGGAAAAATCCAAACCCCAAACAATCTACAACTTCACAGAAAAATTAGTCAGCTTCTTTTATCCATGATGCAGAAGGCTTTTAGTGGGTATCTTAATTTAATTTTTAAGAATTTGACGCATGGGCTCTGTGGGCATTTAGGATCTGGATAGGTCTGGATTTAGGAATAGCTGTTTGTTTTCAAGTTACTCTGAAAAACTGTGAACTGCAGCCACTTCCAGGTTGATACATTTACATTTCCCCTTGCCTTGATAGTTGAAACAGGATAGACAGAGGCAATTACCTGCTCAGTATATTTCAGTAGGAATCAGGAGTTCTCTTTTGCTGTGGTCTTAGTTTTAACAACGTTTCAATATGTATACATTCTAGCCTTATAGAGCAGGTAACATAGAAACAGAAGTGCTTTGTGCCTGTGGAGCTGTTCAGCTATGTAAGGTAGTCTTTCCTAAACTGTCCAGGCAAGCATTGCTCTTTTCCATTGAATAAGGGAGAAGAGGCAGGGAACTAGAAAAACAGTAATCATTCACTTATCAAAGGTAAGGATGTTATAAAGTGGATGTTCTGTCTTACACCCTTTCCATTTCATACATTGCTCACCTGCACCTGAAAAACTGCACTAGTTCTCCAGAAGGTGCAGTTCCTTGGATAGTGAATAAAAAAAATAAAAAAGTGTGTTTCTAACTACCTGCTCTGCTGCCTTTCTTATTTTAGGTCTTTTCATCTCCTTACATTTCACCAAGTTTTATTTTGGGAAATAGGGGTAAAAAAGTGTTCTTTTCTGCCACCCACAGTGTTCTGGCTGTGGATAAGAACTGGCTCTCTCACCTAGTGCTGTAGGAGTTTATCTGAGTCAGCTTAGGGAGAATTGTTATTCAAGGCCTATAAATGTCAATAATACTGTGTGAAATGTATTTTCTTGAAGTACTTTTAGACTCCGTAATGCAGCAGATAGGCTCTAACTTCTGTCTTATTCCATAATTAAAAAAAAGGAAATGTTTTCCAAATTTTTTTTATAATACGTGCCATATCTGCCTTGTTTTGAATTATCAAAAAAAAAAATTACTGATTTAGATGGTATAAGAATAAGGAGTGAGGAACTCGCATTAACCTGAACCTTCTATTAACTTGTGCTATAAAACATCATACAACTTGACTGTCTCCAGAAGTCCAACAACTGCAGCTACTAAGTTTGAAGGCATTTGACCTTGATAAAATTTGTTCAAAGAGACTTCTTGTATCTGATTTTTTTTTTTTTTAACAAAAGTACAAGGCAATAGATTATAAACATAATATTGTTTCTTAACTACAGGACAAGTGCTTATTTGTGCCAGTGATGACCGAGCTTGTGCACAGCTCAAGGAATGTATTACGGTTGGAGCAGAAGCTTTTTTAACGAGACTGTTTAACAAAACCTTTGGAAAGGATGAGAAGGCTGCAGAAGTGTGGAAGAAGGATAGAAAAGCTGCCAAGGCCAAAGGAAGTGCCAGAATAGACACAGCCCCTCAAGACAAAAAATCCAAACTGAAGGTTTCTTCGAAAGAAAATAAAAACAAGAAGCAGCAAGGCCATACTTTACCCCAAATGATAGGGAAAACTAAGGAGGAAAATGGAGAGAAGGAGTTGGAAGTGGAAGAATACCAAGAATTCAGCAGTAGCCAGGAAAACAATACTGAGGAGACTCTTTCTGAAGATTTCTGTATTAACCTACCCTCAGATTCTTACTACGGTATCTTCAAAACACCCCTCACTATTATTCATCCCTTGCAGGGTTGCAGTGATCCCTATGCACTCACTCGGGTACTGCAAGAAGTAGAACCCAGATATGTTGTTTTATATGATGCAGAACTAAGTTTTGTTCGGCAGCTGGAGATCTACAAGGCAAGCAGGCCTGGAAAGCCCTTGAGGCAAGTTTGAGTGGGTGATAACTGGGAATGTCATTGGTCTAATTTTAGCCTTAAAAGCAAAAAAAAAAAAAAAAGTGCACTTTTGGCAGTTAACTCGGAACATGCTTCTAATGATTTTAACTGATTTTAATTCCTTTTTAGCCCCCTTAATTTTAAAGAAAAACATACTGCATAATTTATCCTAAAAAATAGCTTTACTCTCTAGTAAAAGAAAAATACTGTCAGTAATATGTTCAACAACATCTTCAACAAGATAGCATGAACAACAAGACAACAAAGACAAGTTTGTCTTTGCCTAGACAAACTTACCGGCAGTCCATCTTGAAAGTTACTCTATTCTCATTTAAAACAGTATCTTCAGGTATGAATTTTGCAAGTAAGGCTAGAGCAGAAATGTCAGACCTCTCAAAGTATATTGCATAACGGTAGTTACTGGACATACAATTAATTTTTAATTGGCTAATTGGCATGTATTGTAACCATCTCTCATGTCATATGGCAAAACCCCTACTCAGGAACAAGAAAATTAGGTGTAGTAAATGTAAAATGTAGGTAGAGCCTAAGAGATTTTCATGCTTTCCAAGAAAATAATTAGAATAAAATCTTGTCAGTCTGTCAACGTATACCTCAGTTTAAAAACAAAACAAAAAAAGACTTAAAACCTGTAGGCAGTTATGTGTGTACCAGATGACAGCTTGTTATCTGCAGGACCTGTGTAGGAGTCCTTTGTATAGATAAATTGTTCTAAATCTTAAATGGTGTTTTTTCCTAACCGAAGATCATTACATGTTTTAGGTTGTGAAGTATCGTGGATACATTCTTCTGCAACGTTTTTAATGGAGATAAGAACTAGTCTTTGTGTTGCTTGTTTCTTGTCTTTTTTGAATGGACTCACTCAATCCTGAGTGAAAAAAGTCATCCGCTCTAGTAGAATCACAGAATTTCAGAGAGTATATCTGCTTTGAGAAAAAGGAAACTGATAAAAGGATTCTTAGCCGATGAGTTTGAAATAGATTTACAGAAAAACATACAGTGAAATGCCTGTCTCCTTTTTAACTTCTTGAACACACTGATAATAGTCTAAAGTGCTGCTGCTTGTTGTTGTGTTTCACTGGTTTAATTTCATATTAAGTTTTATGGGTTTTTTATTTTTTTTCTTGAACCTATAGGGTTTATTTCCTCATATATGGGGGCTCTACAGAAGAACAGCGCTATCTCACAGCTCTGAGAAAGGAAAAGGAGGCTTTTGAGAAACTCATTCGGTAAACAAGAAAGACCATACTTTTTTTTTTTCATTAAAAAATAGAGAAAGAAATTTCGAAGGCTACTCAGCACCACTGGTAACTTTCTAACTGTCTACCAATTTCATATGAAAACCACTACATCTGCAGATAGTATTGCTTGTAAGGTATTTATAAGGTTTTTCATGATTTAATTAGTTTTAAGGTCAGAACCCCAAATTTTAATGGCTGTTTTCTTGGACTGCATCAGTCAGTCGTCTTGACCATGTCTTCTCACCAGATTATGCTTCTTATGACTAGTCATTAGTTCCTTAGCTTGCCTTGTCTTTAAAAAAAATATATGAAAAATATAAAATAGACATAAAGAATCTAGCCCGAACAATCTGGAAAATCTAGTAATTTGCCTTTCTTGTCAGGTTTGCAGTCAGTGTTAAACGTTATAATTTTACTACTGACTATATGGTTTAAAAGTATTTCTTAGATTTCTAGATTTTAGGGGTGGTTTTTTTTTTTTTTTTTTTTTTTTTTTTTTTTTTTTTTTTTTTTTTTTTTTTTTTTTTTTTTTTTTTTTTTTTTTTTTCTCTAATTCCATAGAGAGAAGGCCAGCATGGTGATCCCTGAAGAGAGGGAAGGAAGAGATGAAACTAACTTGGACCTAGTAAGAGATGCTACTCCTGCATCCTTCTCCACTGACACGCGCAAAGCAGGTGAGCAGTTCCTAAATTTAGGATTTTGGATCTGAGCTGTCAGACAGGCCTATGGCCTTCCTATGTTTAAATCCTATCCAAAGATAGGATAAGAAATATGATGTCCCTTATGGCATCTCTGTTGTCTTTCTCTGCATTAACAAAGAATTACAATTTTCTTTGAAAAGAAAGTATAGGTTAATGAGGTATTTTATTATTAAGACGGGCACTACTTGATTTCTAAGCAGCCTGTTGACTCTGAATAGTAAAACTTGCACTGAGGTGAGGAGAATTTAGAGCAGAGCTCTGCAGAAAGTCAAAAGAATTGTTGTCCTCAAGCCCATAAATATTGTGACTTGATTTTTGCCAGAGGTCTACATAATCAATTGGATTGTGGATTTTGTCTGTGTACTTTGCAATAAACATTTTTCTTTTGTTGCAACTGTTTTGCAACAATTATATTTTGCAACTATTTTTTCTTGTATTTTTCTTCCTTTTTTTCTAATATGCAGGCTCTATCTTCGTCTTTATATCTCTGCCCCTGTTTTTGTTGGCTGACATCTCTGTCATCCTGCTGCCCTTCACTGAATAGTCCCATATGTTTCCTCTTATGTCTTTTGTCACTCTGTACTGCAAGCTCTTCCTATGTCCTTTCACAGTTCTCTGGCGGGTAAAATCATGTTCTGCAATAAAAAATCATATTACTGTAGGAAAGAGATGAATGTTATAAGGAACAGTTTCATTATGATGTTTTGTGGACAACTTTTAAACACATTTTCTTGATGTATTTAGAGTTCTTCTAAATACTTCTCAGCTACAGTCTGACATGGTCAGCCCCTTGTTAGTCGCACAGGGCAGATAGTAGGTATGCATGATTGCTATATTAAACTGCAGAGATTACTCATGATGTGTATTTTGGTAACTAGAACAGTAAGAATCTAAACGAAGTCTGGGTTTATGGTACTGCTGAAATTGATGTATGATTTGAGATGTGAAATCTGACCGTTATGGTAGCACACAGGAAAAATATATGACCAGAGGTATAGGTTGACTGTGTTTATTTTGATTTTTAGGTGGACAAGAACAGAAGAGTGTTCAGCAAACTATAATAGTGGATATGCGGGAATTTCGTAGTGAGCTTCCCTCACTGCTTCATCGTCGTGGCATCGACATCGAGCCAGTTACTTTGGAAGTTGGAGATTACATTTTAACTCCTGATATCTGTGTAGAGCGGAAGAGTGTCAGTGATCTTATTGGTTCCCTAAATAATGGAAGACTGTACACACAGTGCATTTCTATGTCCCGTTACTATAAGCGACCAATTCTCCTGATTGAATTTGACCCTAACAAATCTTTCTCCTTGGTTCCACGAGGCTCTCTACATCCGGAGATTTCCAGTAATGATGTTACTTCCAAACTAACCCTGCTTACCCTCCATTTCCCTAAGCTGCGTATCCTGTGGTGTCCCTCTCCTCATGCTACTGCTGAACTCTTTGAAGAATTAAAACAAAACCATCCACAACCTGATGCAGAAACAGCAATGGCTGTCACAGCAGATTCTGAAGTTCTCCCGGAGTCAGACAAGTATAACCCCGGTCCTCAGGACTTCTTGTTAAAAATGCCAGGTGTCAACACAAAGAACTGCCGCGTCTTAATGAACCACGTTAAAAGCATTGCAGAGCTAGTGACGCTGTCAAAGGACAAACTTACTGAAATTCTGGGTAATTCCGTCAATGCCACACAACTCTTTGACTTTATTCACATGACCTACAGTGAAGCAATATCTCAGGGGAAAAACAAAAGATGACTAATGGAGATTGTCCAGCATAAGCTATAGTAAAGCATTTTTGCACAATACTTTGGCAAAGTACATAAAATATTTTAATAAATGCCTTCCAAGGTAACCAACTGTTTCCTACCATAATTCTGTTCCGTCAATTTTAATGCTTGGGTTAACGTTGGCAAGTTTCATGAAGAAAAGATAAACTGTTATTAATGGAGAAATACATAAGACATTTATTCCTCCTACAGGACTTGAACAAATTCTCTAGCAACACCGAATAAACTGAAGTTCATCATGAAGCCCATTAGAATTAAGTGCTAAAACTAATTGATCAGAGACACATATGACATCTTGTTAAAGATGAAAATGCTCAACTCTACTCTTGCTATATCCTGCTTGTCTTTATTAGTGTGTTATTTTCTGGAAACTGCCAACTTCCTGCTGACAGTGATGAATCTGTTTGAAATGCAGCATGACTTTAGCAGCAAGGTGGTTTAGAAGAATGTACTTGGAGTCAGTTTTGTGAGTTTTAGAATATCATCACAAACTGAAGTTGGAGGGGTATGTTCTGTGTTGTAGTTGTTTACTAGCAGTAGTTGTGTTTTTTGTTTTTTTTTTTTTTGATTCTTTGGAGTCAGTAGATCCCTGTCTTGGTAGATTTTGCAAAGTGCTTTCTTTTTGTCTAAACTGGATAAGGATTCTGCATTAGCACAATAGAGCTTAGTATCATAGTGCCTTATTTATATTTCTGAAATATTTTTGAACCAGATATGATACCTCTTTTCACTGCACTTGCTTGAAAGTGAAAAGCTAGAAATACTGTTGGGACTGTTCTTTTTATATTGGCATATAAAGAGCATATTTAATAAGGTCAGTAAAACTATTGTCACCTAGAAGACAACTTTTAGCATTTTATTTAGCATAGAATGAAGAAAAAAAAATTCTTTTTTGAAAGTTTGTGAAAATATATTTATTGTATTTTTTACAGAAAACATTTATATTCTACACTGAATTTTAATAACAGCTACATAATAAGCTGCCTTTTCCAGAATTGATCCTGTACCCATCATGTTAATGTATTTAAAATACGTATTTAGAGATTCTTTCATATAAGTGTATGTGTGTATATGTGTATGTGCAAGTGAAGGTGAGTTGATTTCTAATGCTAACAAAATATCTATGTGAATGTACTGATGTTCTGCATTTGAATTCAAGAAAACTATTGTATACTAAGATTTAATGTTTTCTCTATGTGTTAAGTGTGAATGGATGAATTATGAATTTGTTAATCTGGAATCTAAGACTGATACAATAGGCTTCCAAAATGATTATTATTCTGCAGATTCAAATATCAGCGTTAAATACTTCTGTAAGAAAATCTTTAATGTTTATCATCATTGGGCATGTATCCTGTTCCTCATTTCACTATATTGCTATTAGGAAAGTCTTGTTTCTAGTGTGAAATTTATAATCCAGAGCTCTAAGGGTTTTTTTTTTTTTTTAATTATAATTACTTCAACATAAGAGGAAGCCTTTCCAGGAAGCTTTCACTTATGTAAAGCAGTAAGGTCAAAAATGCTTTTTGTCAATAATGTGTGTAAAATGATGAGAAAACGAGGATTCCTGTGTTCTTTTTTACTTTAGTCAAAGAACACAGCTGTCCTGAATGGATTTTCTATAGCAATTGTTTCAGAAAAGGAGAGCTGAGCAGCCTTCCAAACTATGTGGTGCTCATACATTTACAGCATTAAAAGGCACTTGCTCTTTCAGGGATGCTGGGGGGCAGTTTTGTGAGCTTGATTTTTGTCTTAGATTTGGATAAGGTAAAAATGAAGGATATATGAAGGTAATGGTTGTAGCTTTGTGTTGTGCCCTAGGTAAGTCATACAATGTAATTAAATAATACATGCTAAATATTCTGATTAGGTTTTTCTTTTTTGATGTATGCAAATTTTATTAAGGATTATTTTCATGCAGAGAAATGAACCTGCATGAGCGTATACAGAAGAGCTTTCTTAGGACAACAGTATTCATCAAATATGAGAGGCTCAGATTTATACCTGCCAACCTTAAAAGGCAAAGCAGTTGAGAAGAAATCCACATCACTTATAAAATAAGTACTTCTTACTAGAACCTGTTCCATCTTTCTTGATATAACAGCAAAAGTCTTGGCTGTTTAAAAACTGAAAAATCTTTTTTTTTTCCAAATTTGTCCTTAATATTTATTTAACTGTGATCTTACATTTAAAACTTAAACAGTACATTTTTTAAAGCTAATAATATTGGATATATCTTCTGTAACCTCTAGTTGCTTTTTCTCTGTTTTTAAGCCAAGATTCAAGTGAGTGATAATTCAAGGCCTAATGTCATCTCTTTGGCTTCAACTGATGAAATATTGACATTTGATCTTTCCATTTCTTAGCTTTAGTTTCCATAAAACAATGGAAACAGATATTATAATGACTAATAAACATTAACTTTTTGCTTTTCCTGTTCAGCTAGCACAACCAATTTTATGTGTACACAAGAAAGGTCAGAAAACCTGATATTAAGAAAAAAGGGACTATGAGAAATTTTCTAGAAAACACACTCTTTAGCACTTTTCCATTTTATTTGCTTTCTTAGAATCAACTAATAGCATATGCAGAAAAAAAAAAACCATGGTTAAAGAAGAGAGAGACAGAGACTGAACCCATGGCTAAAATTTTCAATAAGGTACAGGAAAATAGGTAAGTGTCATTTATGGCTCAAATACCATTTTTTATTTTGAGTACAAAATTTACAAGTTCATATCCTAGATTTGTTAACATAAGTACGATGGTTGTTTTGACTCCAGCTTTGATCTGTATTTTACAAGCTTCTCTGCAATAAATTTAAAAGGTGAAAATGTTTTCAGGAACAGACTTGAAACCATGGAAGAAATCTCAAGAGCTTGTCCAGCCAATACTTTGCTAAGAGAAAACTTTACCGGCTTTAGGAAGGGTAACCAAGGCTATTGCACTGCTATGGTGACTTCTTGTTGTCTAAACAGAAAATGTTTCTGCAATGTATCAAAATGACCTTGCACATGCACTAATTTTAGTGTGATTTTTAGGGCACAGTGAAGTTTTTATCTTCATTTGCAAATGTTATAAGGCAGTATTCCTGAGAATCTAATTGTGGTTAATGAATATTGGGGTGGAAGTTGTTTGTTTTTCTTTAATAGATCACAACTCTTTTTGCAAGAGCTCCATCCGTAAAGTTAGATTCTGAATTTCCTTGAACACCAAAGCCTCCCACCCCACTCTTGTAGTTGCCAAGATGCATTTTGTTCCTGCCTCATGCCTCCTTATTCAGGCCATGTGCTAAGATCTGCCAGACTTGGCACCCTGAATCTGGGTGGGGAAATTTAAGCCGCCGTCTTCTCCAGCTCCCTGAGCTGTGACTAGGGCTGGTGATTGCAGACGGATCTCATCAATGGTTTGGGTTTACTGGGAACACTTTTCACCTAAGTGAACAATGAGAACACTTGGTTTAAAGACTGAAAATGTGCTTAAATTCACTTAGGAGTGCTTGCACACTAGCACAGGCTATTACAGCTCAGGCAGTTATTTCTTTTTTTCTTCAATTGGCTTGTTTATTAGGTTTTATTGTAGGGCATTTGTTTGACTACTCAGAAACAGAGTTGGATGCTTACATAAAGTCCTTATAAAACAATACAAAATGGAGAGATAATTATTACTTGAAAAAAAGTAACACTTAAAAATCTGTGAATACTGAGAGTTAGAAAAGGCCATGACCTAGAAAGATGTTTGTGTTAAAATACTACCCATTTCTAGCTGTATCCATGTGTTTCATTTGTCACAGATGCATTCTGACATTCCATAGCCTATCAATCCACCTTTCTTGTAGCTTACAGAATGTCATACAGTATTTACAATTATTGCAGTCTGAAAGTACATCCTGACATTTCCGCATCCAAATTATGTTTAAATGACTCGTCTAAGCTTTCATTATGTCCATCACTTAGAAATGAGAGACTCCTATTATGGAGATGGCAGGTGTGTAAATGTTTGGAGCACCTTCTTATCTACTGCAATAGCAAAAATCTAGGAACCCTTGAACATAAGCATCCTGCCTATATCACAAATGGAAAGCAAACAAGAAAAAGCACAATTTTGCAGTGTGCTCCATTGCACAAGGTGCACAGGTCAAGTACGTCCAAGATAGTGAGGATGTTGCAAGCCATGCCCTGAATTATAGCAATAAACTTGCCATGCCTTCTACTCGCCAGTACCTTCTACTTCATATAACTACTTCAGTAAGATATGTGGATTTTTAATATAGCAGAAAATGCATTGCATTCAATATCACTGGCTGAGAGAATTCATAATCAAGATTTTCTTCTGTGATATTTGTCTGACAGGAAGGTTTTATTGAGCTAATACTATGTGCTTTCAAATTTTTCCACAAAATGTTACTGATATTAAAATGCTACTAACTTTTTTTTTCTCTCATCCCCTTCACTTTCCTATGGATCTCTGGCATATTTAAAGTACCTTGAAAATTGTGCACATTGTGACTCCAAGCAGAGGAATTTCCACTCCTGTGCAACAAGAATCTCTGACTTCCCTCATTATCAGCATTACTGATAACTTATAACCCCTGTGCATTTGCATATTCATACACAAGTGAACATGCAAAGAGAAGATCTGCTGTTCTGGGTAATATGAGCCTGTGCATTTTCTGCGACTCCCTGTGAAAATGAGCCTGCAAAAGTAAGCTAAGCCCATCCCTATTTCTACGTATAAAACTATTTGTTTAATTGCTGGACTGCACCGAGAATAAATATTGAGGTAATTCTGAAGATCATTCCCAGAACAGTCAGCTAGCATTCTTTCTGCGAGTCAGAGGTATCTCCTCTCCTTTGTTTTCTATAATGGTATCTTTGCTAGAAGGTGAACAACCTTTTGTCTAAATGAAATTTTAGCAACAGTACAATATTTCGAGAGAAACACTCTGTGCATAAATGAGTTTTTGGAGTGTTTATTTATTGACTGTTAACTGTTCTTAAAAGCTTAAATCTTAAATCTTAAAACTGGATTAAGGATTCTAACCAGACTGGAGATGAAGTTTTTTCCATGCAAGAAAAAAAAAATATATTCCTTTCAGGTAATCTCAGAGACAACATCAGATTTTTTCCCAAGGCAACATATAGATCTTGTTTGTCTTGAATAATGAAAGTCTAAATTAGGAATTTTTCTTTAAATTATTCTGAGATAAAGACATGGATCCAGTAATTCCTTTTGTATTATTTTATCTTTGGCTGTAATAGGTTTTTAAAGGCTTGGTAACTGAATGTCTTTCCTTTCTGTTTTTAATTCTATTATATTTTCCTAACATAGTAGAAGACAAAACAGGGAAGGTAAGAAGTGGCATGTAAAGTTCAGAGTCAAGTAATTTTTTTGCACAGTAATGGATAGGCTTGCTCAGCAATGTACTACTTTGAGTAATTTCTTATATAAATACTAACCCTTTAATATACTGATACCCTTAAGAGGCAAATAATGTTTTCTGTAACGACTACAGACGTGGAGTTCATGTAATTCAACCCACTTGTGGATCAAAGAATTCAACTTTCAGTCAGGTACCAAATACCTCCAAAGAAAGTGCTTGTTTGATAGATGATAAGATATTAATTCTGTTGTGCACTTGGTGGTGTATTTATTCTGTCTCACAGATGGGGAACCAGAAGAACTTAAGGGACAGGCATATGCCCAAGTTGACAAACCAAGTCTGTGATGAAGCCTCAAGTTGAAACTAGGCACTGACTCATTTGTTGGCTTATACCTTAAAAGTCTGTCTTTTGTCTCCATCCGTATACTTACCTACTTTTGAGATACTATTTTGTTTGTTTGTTTGCTTTTACTATTATTACTAGTGTAAGGTAGACATCTAAATTCTAGTCCCAGATTTTTTCCTAGCTCTATATGTGAGGAAAGACAGTATCCCTACTTTAGGGTGCCTACCTTCAAATCTAAACAGAAACTAAGAGAAGTGCAACTTTTCTAAAAACTCCCAGACTATCTGGTGTTGAAACTATGTTTTGAACCTCAAATTCACCGCACTGAAGAGTGAAAACATGCCATCAAAGAGTTCCAGTGATATGTCTGACAAGATATTATCTGCAGTGTCACGGCACCTACTATTTCAATATGAATGCAAATAATGTCTTTTTTTTTCTTTTTTTTTTTTAACTGTACAAATAGATTTTTCATTTGGCTAAGACATGCTTATATTGTAAGCCTGGCAAATTGATTAAAGTCATGGTCGACTTAAGTCCTGGTTCATATGGAAAGCAGCTACAGATAAATAAATATCGCTTGCCCACCTAAAGTAATGAATTAAGACCTTCCATCCTGAGCATCCTGATGTCAGGAGCAGTGAAATCAACTGGGAACTTTACAGTTCCCATTCTGTGGGATCAGGACATTCTGAGAATAAATCGTTAGCCGTATTTCTAAAATAAGTTTTCAACCTAGGGATAAAAACAGCTTTAGAAACTAAAGTGATGTGTTTTACGGAGAAAGTTTGTTGGTGAACTAGATGTGGAGAGATGTTCAGTGGAAGGAGTAAGGGCAAAGGGTTGGTGAATGATGCTGATGATGCAAGTCGGGACACAAGTATATGCTTAAGAGAACATCCCTCTATAGAATCAGCATAGGTTTGGAGTCCCCTTCCTTCCTAGAATTCATCCCTGTCTTGGTCAATAAGAGTACGTATCACATACTGTGTGACAGAACAGAACTGAAGAAGCCTTAGCTATAGCTTTCCAGCTACATCACAGCTGCCAGCACAGGAATTCTGGTGATGGTGACAACAGTTCTGCAACTGCTTCACAACTGGATGAGTTACGTAGTTGTATTCCCCAGGAACAAGCAGAAGAGGGACATGGAAAGGGCTGGGCTTAAAGGTAGGCTGCATATGAATAACTTTCAGGGAGTGCAAAATGATGTGATCAGATTTTCCCATTTGTTGCTAAGCAGCATTCCTTAGTCACAAGATTTGACTTATAAAATGAACAGCGGCCTCCGCACATTTTACTATTTTTACATTTTAAACTGTTCTTTTGCCAAGCTTTCATTATAACTATATTTCAAAATGCTCTGTGACAAAGTAAGATGAGCACCAAAGTATTTACATCTGTTGGGAAAAGGTTTTCGTTGTCACCTGGCAGAAGCAGACCAGAGATTGGAGATGATGAACTAGAAAAGCCATCATCTCCCATGTACCCAAGTAAGTGCTTTCTGCTTCAGGCTTCAGCTTTACATGAAAATTAAAGTTACATCATAGAAAAGGCAAGAATAACATACATTTGGTTTTATGTATTGATCATCAATCTGAATATCCATTAAAAAACTCAGCATTTTTCCCAAGGTGGTGGTGAATTAGTTGTATTAAGGATGTTTTTCTCATGGCCAGACACCACCTCTGGGCATACTGGCAAATAATAGAATTAATCAACTACCTCTCTGTGTGGCAAATTATTCATTTTAAGTAAAGGGCTGGCTGCCAATGTTACAAAACTAAATAGCAGAAATTCCCTGAAAATAACCCTCTCCTCGATCAGATCAGAACCCTCTCCATGATCAGAAACTTCATGTATTTTGGCTCTTATATGACCAAGAGACAAAGCTAACAGTTCAGAGTAAAGAGTTGCCTGTTACTAACCCATGCTTAGCTCCCACATTTCTGCAGTTTCAGTACACCATACTGCTAATTGGGTTAAACAAAAGAAATAATCACTTTGAAATGAGCTTCAGTCACCAGATCCAGATCTTTTATATTCACGAAGTGTGAGGTAAAGCAGCACTGATAACTCTGTACAGTCATGCAGTCAGGAAGCATGTCAGGAAGACAGGGCTTGGAGAGACATATTCAGCAGGCACAACAGATCTGTCGCTCCATTTCTACAACTGCATGCCAGAAAGGCTGAGGGCTTCTGTTGGTGCTAAACAGGCACCAACGGGAGATCACTTCTTACTAGTTGCTCTACCAGATGCCAATAAATAAGAATACATAGGTACTACCACAAGGGTTTTTGTTTATCATTAGTGCGATGACTGAAGACTTCAGAGTCCTCTGCCAAACCACACAATCTATCTTGTGCTCTCCCCAAAAATGTTTCTCAAAGAGATTTATGGAAAGCTTACCAAGTTGTGGCTGCTATGGTCCACCTGTAGCTCCTAAGTTCTGAGCAACGCTATCACTGTGAAGGGTGCTGCTGTTTAGGGCAAAGAGTGCTGCTTATTAAGTAAGATTTTACTGCCCAGAAATTAGTGTAGTGTAAATGCCTGGGCATTTATGTTCAGCTACTGCCTGGGAAAGGGTGTGGAAGAACCATGAGGGAAGATATGCTGCAAGCCAGCCAGGCTTGGTATACCAAGAAAGAGAAGAAGAACTTATTTTCTTTCTAGATGAAAAAGAAGCAGAGGAGAGACTATAAGACCATTCTGTTTATATGTGTTCATCTCTTTTTCTTTCTCCTCCAGCTGCTATATAAAGAGACAGGGAGCAGGCAACCAAAACTGCTGCCTATGAGTCTCTTGCCAGCAAGATCTCATCCCTTCAGAGCTCAAATTTCTGCAGAACTGCAGGGCTGTTGCTGAGACATGAAAGAACAGCAGTTTCTGGCATATTTCCTATTGCTGAAAGGAAGAAGCAGTAACAGAGGTATGAGGCAGCAGTTATTGCATACACAAATGTTCAGGGATGAGGCTGCATCTCCACAAGAGGCAAAACAGGCCAAAAGGCCTAATGGAGACAAAAACCTACCTATACCACGGATACAGGAAGCAATAACCAAAAAGGGGAGTGTATGAATGGGATTAAAGAGAGAAAAACAAAAGAAAGATTTGGATAATCTGTATATTCAGACTAGAAGTACAGCCGGTAGATTGTACCCAATTATTTTTGTTGTGCTGTACTTGACTCCCTGATTTTACTGCTTTTTAGGAGAAAAAAACAGTATACATCATTACAGTATACATCAAAAACTCAGTTTAAAAAAAAGAATAAATAATTCTGTATGCGTACATCTTCTTCTCTCATACTATTAGAAACAATGGCCATAGTAGAACAGTTCTCATTATATTTTCTAAATAACCTGCTCAACTGTCAGTGCCAACTGCACTCGCATTCTATACCCGCAATGAGGTATTATTAAATAAATTTGGCCAAGAAATGAAATATCCTAGTATTTGAATTTCCTTTAGGCTTTAATGTTAATTATTCTTTTGTGGACTGTGGATTCTCCATGGATGTGTTTCAAAAACTGGAATTACCTTGACAAAAATATGTTGAGCAACAGAGAAGAATTGTAGAATACTTTCTTGATTTGTTGGGTTTTAATAATGTGTAATGAAACCCCCCCAATAGGGTTAATCATTCAATAAACTAACACACCGGTACAGCCAAAATCCCAAATACTATGAATTAACTGAAACCTGAGTAGAGAAGAAAAAAGCTACCAGGTCATCGCAGATTTCTTGAAGTATTCTGAAAATCCTTAATTTCTGCAGAAATTGATTTTATGGATATGAATATATGTATTTCACTGCTTCAGTAAATATAAGTTTTCCAAATTTTCTAGATCAGTATTTAAAGAATTATCAGCTTCTTTAGGATATTCTATATATAACAAGCAATACAAAAATCTTTCCTTTTGCTTAATATATAAATCAATGATACCTAATAATTGTTTGTACAGAGGTGTAAGCATATGGTACAGTTCACCTGAGTAAGTGCTAATTGTGGTTGTCAAGGTAACCCACGAATAAAAGCTCAGCTCTGAAGCTACATAAACTGGGCTGCGTGTTTTAAACAAAGTACTTCACTTATTTGTGTTAGAACATACAGACTTTAAGTGCTTTCCTGAGAAGGATATTACAAATGAACCTGAGGGTTAGGATAATTAAAAAACTTTACTGGAAAGTGTACACTAATTGGTTTTAAAATCCCTCATTAGATTTTACATGGAATGTGGTAGTATTAAGTGTTGTGTATGAATCCTGATCAAACCATGAATAGACATGGTGGTTGCACAACCTCTCTTTTATGCTTGGGGAAAGAACCGCTTAAAAGCCCTTGGAAAAAATTCAAATGACTGAGGTGTCGGGTGATATGTAAGACCCCAAAGTGTCTAGTACAAACAACAAAAATATTATAAAATATTTTTGCACTTTGTACTAGGGAAACCATCCTTCGCTAAAATAGAGCTTACAACTGCATGATAAAATATTTATTTGTTATAAACTGCAACAAGTATTTAGATTTCTAAATCTAACGTGGATTTTAAAATATTGTGCCCAAGGTCTGCTCTTCATTTTCAGCAGTTTTTACCATCAGGAGATTAGTTTGGATGCAACAGAAGGAGAGTTAGGTCCGTATTTTCAAACAGGTTATTCTATCAGTTAAAATCATTTTACCTCTGTTATACTTAAATCTGTTGTAAGTAATGGATATAAAGTTTATTGTTATTCTTGGAGGCATATAATGAGTTCTGAGGCAATAATTAGACATTTTTATTTTTCTTCTTGTTCACATGCTAAAATTATGAACAAAAAGCTACTGGCTACATAGGATCATAGCTAATTTTTTTTTCTCAGCTTGAAATATATTGAATCATGCAGTCTGAACTTTGCCTAACCTCTGCTAAGCCTAGCAAAAGGATTTCTTGTGTTTTCAGGAAAGCAGAAAGTAAAGCATTCTTCATAATGGAAGCCATTCCAATAAGGTGACTAAACCAAATACTCCTGCCATTCAGTGTGCTTGGAGGAAAAAACAAAGTCACAATGTAATTTCTTCAGCCAATTGTCTCTTTTCTTCTCTTCAGTGCCTTAAATACCTCAAAGTCTTATGACCAGAACTTAAATTATATATTTTTTTCACTGTTAATATGGAGTTTGCATATACTATTGAACTTGCAGATGGAGATTTTTTGTTTAGTTATTCTTCAACAACAAGTTGCGAGTGTATTCAGCGAGGTGATTTTATGATTCCTCCTTGGTTTATCCTTAGAAGCAGAGTGTAAAAACAGAGGAGCTGGTCCAATCCTGGTTTCTGAGAGAACAAAGGTAATTAACCACAACGGCTGAATACACATCAGTTTTAAATGTCTTTAATGAATCCTTAAATTTTTCTGACTATGTTAAAGGCATTTCTTCAATGAAAAAAAGGCCTTGAACTGAAGATATTACAGTAGTTGTCTGTTATAAAGGCTTCTTTAATTGCATTGATCTTAACTACTTCCCTGCTGTGGATATCTCTGTTGCCTTTTCTGCTCTCTTTAACAATTGCAATTTGTCAATAGCAATTGTGTTTTGATCTTATATAGTAACTTGTCCTGAATTTGGTACATCGTTTACACCATTTTTTCTCAGTTTGAGTACATTATATTTAGACATCTACTGAATCATTTTGCCTTGACTTCAAATACTT
The DNA here is from genome assembly GCA_013398315.1 of Nothoprocta pentlandii. Taxonomy (NCBI): domain Eukaryota; kingdom Metazoa; phylum Chordata; class Aves; order Tinamiformes; family Tinamidae; genus Nothoprocta; species Nothoprocta pentlandii. The sequence goes on from VZSG01000045.1 coordinate 24,031, forward strand.
TAGGACTTTCTTCAAGTAATGCAAACACACTAGCTGATTTAAACCGGCGTGGAATTAAGATCTTGATCTCTTCATTTTCTAAGAAATTGGAAATTTCAGACAGAAAGTCATTTTATTCAATTTCACCTTAACTGTTTTGTAATTCTAATTTGATATATTAGATGCTACAGACTAAATTAAGCTCTTGTAGCTCTTCATAGCCGTCTGCACCACTGGCTTTACCAGGATCTCACATCTGAGCCATTTTATTCACCAGCTGACACAAGTAAACTGCAGGTTTTAATGAGACCTGTACACAGCTCATCCCTGTTTTTCCAGGTCATTACTATTTCTAGTTTGCTTCTGAAATGGGATAAAATCCGCAGAGTTATTTTGTAATTTAGAGGAATGTGAAAAATATGTGCCCTCTTGGAGAGCCAAACCAAATGATAATCCCTTTCACCTCACCAGAACAATTCCAACAAGGAATTCTTTAAATGAAAAAGTGTTAGTCTATGAGGCGTAGCCCAGTGTTGTTAACATTTTGGAAGTGTAAGAAATGGAAAAAGTGGCGTTATTTATTCTGGTGCACGTTCCCTTTGCTGTGATATCCCACCACAGTGATCGCCACCGTTTCTCATGGCGGGGCCCTGCGGCCTCGGCTGCCCCGGCTCCATGCAGGCGCCGCGGTGCCCATCGCCCCGCACAGCAGAGCAGCGCGGCTCGCAACGTTATCGATTCAAACGGCCAACGCTCCCCGCGCGGCGGGGTCGCCCCCTCAGCGGCGCCCCCAAGC
>VZSG01000045.1:25409-107510 GCA_013398315.1 Nothoprocta pentlandii
GCCGCAACTGCCGGTGTCGAAAAGCGCCGTTTAACACCTGCCCGAACGGGGAGATACCGGAACGTTCCTCCCGTTTGTGCCCTGCGGCCGCTGCGCCGTAGCCTCCCCGCAGGGCAGCAAGGGGCTTCGGATATGCCCCAGAAGCCCTAGGCTGACATCAGTCATCCTTAAAAAAAAAAAATAATAAAAAATTAAACGGGGCTGTGAGAACAGAGTGTTCCTGAGCCCGTGTTTATGCGGAGGTGACTCCAGTTCTTCCTGACGCAGCGTCTTTGCCTGTGTGGTGGAAAAGTGCCCGGCCTGTGCGTTAATCGGCGTTGCAGCAAAGGGGTTCGGCCTCGGCTCCTTCCCAGGTTTCCCCTCCTCGTTTGCGGCTGTTTTGTGCCATAACTTGGGTTTGTAATTCGGCGTGGCAGTGCTGGTCATGGTGTTAATGACATGGGAACATGGGGAAGTCGAGAAGCCCGAGTGCCGCGTTGGAAGTGTGCGGCGCCTGTGAAGGCTTGGGCTGTACGCGAGGAATGTGGGAAATGGGGTCTGAGGACGTGCAAGGGTTTATGAGTAGTCATACAACAGCAAGAAAGTGCCGTTAATATTGAACAGTTTCGGTTTGTGGGATTCTGCTGAGTGAGTTAATGAAAAAGTTTCCGAATTTGATCGAGTAAGTTAGTAAGTATTCAGGCAAATACAAGGTTTCTGTGCTTAAGCCAGTTGATAAATAGGAGCCCTTACTGGTCAGCCTGGAACCAATATAGATAATTAATGAAACTTTTATGGATTAACATGATATTGCATAGGGACTCCATACCTTTAAATTCTGCAGTTAGATTACCGAACTGGTAATTTTTGGGAGGTAGGTATGCAGATAGTCTACTTCATGGTGGACTATTTCTTTAGTTCTTTTTGGTGTTTGCCAAAAAGTGTTGGCCTGTATCCTCTGTATGGTTTTTTTCTTTAATGAAATAATGATCTTTCACTGATACATACAGATATAACATTCGTTTCATTCTTTAAATTAAAGACATTTAAAAAAAAAACCTCAAGATTTTTCCTCAGAACGAGAGTAACTTTATGTACTTGACTTATATCTTAGGCCTAAAAGCTAAAGCTTGAAAACGTTACTAATATTGTATAAAATGCCATATATTAAACTCTAAAGAATTTTTTTCTAAATTTAGTGCACAATATGTTTCCAATTACAAATTATATGTGTGTATGTGTATACCAGTATACATACACATGCTGTCTGCAATGTACAAACAATATATATTTGAGTTGTTGGTAAAACAAAAAAGCCAAAATACACGAATAATCTGTTTATGTTTTTTTTTCTTTTTTTTTCCTTTTTTTTTCTTTTTTCTTTGCAAAGGTTCCTTCATATTGGAATTATTTGATACCTAAAATATATTCCAGATGCTGAATCAAATAGGCATAGTTAGCACTGGAGCACCTTGAGCTGTGGAGACAGTCCTGCCCCAAGGGACTGTGCATGTTCGAGTTGAAAGAGCTCTAAGTGAAGGGTTGTTCATTGTAGTTGAGGGAGAAGGACCCAGAGATGATGCAGCAGCAGCAGCTGCACTGTTTTCCACCCCGGAGGTAACCTGAAAGACTTTAATGTCAAAAGTGCTAATAAATGGGTTTGAAATGTGTTACAGTTAGTTTACTTTTGGAATTTTTAATCCAGTAAGATGTTTTGACATCACAAAACTACAGAAATTGAGAAAGAGAACTCATATGGTCGAGGTAGTGCTTTTTTTTAGGTGGTATAGACTATGCAACTCTAGTAATTTTTGTGACATTTTTGTGACATTTCTTGTGATTATGTTTTTTCTGTCTTTGAAATTCAATAGAAATGTGCTGAAACAGACACTACCAAAGGAGGATAAAATATAAGGTAAGTGCTGTGTCTTAAAACTATCAAAACTTTTTAACATAAGCTTTTAATGAATAATATTCTGCTGTGAAACACATTTTTTGTTGGTCGTGGCTTTTTTTTTTTTTTTTTAATAAGCCAACCTAGTTTTATAACTAGGTTGTTAAGTGGAAGGTTTTCCAAGACATGTTCTAGTGCAAACAGAAATGTGGGGATTATTGCCCATGTTACATAATCCAAGAACAGGTTACTGTGCTGTTTCTGCCTGCTACTTGATATGAATCTGCTTTTAATCATCTTTCAGAATTTTAACACAAATGTTACAACTTACTTTGAAAGTAGTCCTGACTTGCTAGCCTTGACAGATTTTCTTGGGCTTTTTAAAAATGTTAATATTTTTGATATCAGCAGATACAATTTTGGCCCGTATTGCTTTTGTTCTAATTATTGTTACGACTTATTTTGTGGTGAGTCAGGCATTGTCCCAGTGCGCTTTACAACGTAGTGATGCATTTTAATTAAGTAAATCTAGTTATACGTGAGGAGAGGCAACTTCTTTCTCAAAAGGAGTAACTAAGAATGGGTAGTAGCTGCTGACGGTTGGAATTTAATTCAGCAAATCTTAGGAATCTAGGTACTTGAGTAGCTTAGTAAAATAAGGCAGTGAGTTATGTCAACTGAAATGTTCTCAGCTTTAGAACTGTGCAGCTCTGATGCTGAACTGGTGCAGAAATGTTGAAAATATTGACCACCCACCTCCTCAAGTCTGTTGTGTGAGGGGGAAAAAAAGGGAGGACCCATCTATTTTCCGTTGTTGTTTTGCTTTTGAAGTAAGGAGAGCACTGAATTCAAAAGTCAGCTTGATTATTTCTGCTGAGGCCCCTGTAGCCTAAAACAGAGTATAGGTTCCAGCAGTACTGGAAAATACTGGTCACAATTTGTATGGCAAAGAGCTGCTCTGAAAAGTGGAAGAATAAAAAAAACCCTTGTGGATGCAGATAGAAGGTGCTATTAATCTGAAATCGTCATGGTCCCAGGAGATCTACTTGCAGTCTAAGCCAGAGCAGAGCCTACCACTGGAATAGCCCCAGTCCTCGAGGTGAGGTACAGTGAAGAGAGACAAGTATAGGAAAAACTTAGAATGTAAAGATGATTTCTTCTTTTATTTTTTATTTTTTTTATTTTTTTATGAAGAATTTTTAAGCATGGCTTTCAGTGTCAGGATCAGCCTTCGTACAAACTTATATATACCACTGAATACTGTATTCACTGATTGGTAATTTCATCTTTTCGGACTTTACAACTCAAACACTTCATAGAATCAGATTTCTTCCACTGACATGAAATACAGTGAATGCTTACAGTAATTCATAAAGTAAAAATATGATGAATGTCATATTTTTATGCTGTGTTTAATCAGGTATGAAAGTCTGTTGAAAGCCTGTTCCTTTGATTGAAGAACGTACAAGGTAACTGGTTAGCATCTGGTTGGTTTTCTAAAGAGTTTTATTGCCATGCCTGTCTGCCTTTTTGCCTGAAAGTTCTCCACTTTAGAAATACTTAGGCTATTTGATTAGCTTCAGTCAAATTTCCAAGAAAAGTTTCTGAAACACGGTTAACTCCCTAACAGATTTCAGAAGGTGGAACTTCAGTAAAGAAAATCTGTGTCAGGGCCTTGGCAGGGAAGGCAGACAGAAGTCAGCTTGTACTTGCTCTGCTTGCCAGCAACTGGCCATGAACTTAGGAACATATAGGAAGCTCAAATTTATTATTTCCAATGTTCTTGGAACGGATTTGTCAGTGTTCAGCTTTGCAAAACTGCACATCATCTAGATCAAAAAAAGCCCTGACAAAATAATGTATTGTTGTTTTTAAACAGTAGTAAGATTTTTCCAGTAAGATTTCTGGATCCAGGATAGGTAAGTGGCAGTGGGAAAAGAATTATTAAATAGATAATAGATCAGGGATGGGTGGAATTAGAATCTGCATAGAGTGCAGGAGGAAACAGGAGATGAAAACATTCAACTGCACGTACCTGAAAGAAAAAGAATGTGGAAGATTGAACTGTTATCCTATCAATAGTTCTCAGAGAAAAACTGATTGATGCTAAGGGCTTATCTCTGACTAAAATCATTAGGAAATGAGTAAGCAGCAACTAATAGAAATAGGTTTTCAATTGCTATCATATCCAAAACACTTATAAACCCCTAAACACTTTTACCCACTTAAATTTAAGGATGTATTAAAAAAGGCAAATGTAGCATTAAACGTGAAGAAATGATGTCCTTGCACAGGAAGGTACCGAAATGTAAATGTAATCGTGCTTGTAGAATGCTTGAGTAGAATTCACAAACTATGAAATATCTACCCAATTCCGTAGTTACACCAGTTCTTGCGCTGCATTGGCTAATAGTGCATGCGGGATGAATTATTCAAGTCTCATTTGAGCAAAACAGTTTTAGGAGATGCGTAGGCGGTCAGGTACCCCCTTCTCTTGAGGGTAATGGGAATTGGGCTCAGGTGTGATTGAACTGCTGTCTGCCACCACAGTCTTTTGGTCTCTGCTCCATGTAGTGAGACCAGTGTAGTGGTTAAGAGAGCTGATCTGGCAGAAGGTTAAACCCTTTAAGAAAAATTAAACAGTTTTTGCAAGTCTGGATGTCTGAACTGAAGTGAGTGGCAGTGTCACAGACCCAGAATGGTGGCTTAGGAGTATAGGGGAAGCTGGGCAAATAGCAGCTTCAACTTCAGTCAGTTCAGGTTGTTGTGAAACAGCCCCCTTAATTGTAGTCCGAGGCAAAAAAATCAGTAACTGCAAACACTTAAAAACTGGAGAGGCTTCTCTTAACCTGAAGATAAGGTGTAGTTTTGGGTTGCGTTCAGGCTATTTGGCAAATAGCAGCTTTGAATAGATTTGGCAAAATCAGTTCTGTTCCTATCGTGAATTAATAAATCTGCAGTCTTTGTTCCCTGCTGTGAATATATCTGCTGCCTCTTTAGCAGCATGCCTGAAAAACAGATCAACAACCAAAATTAAGCCTATTTGCACTTGGCAACCATGACCATTCCATGTTTGTATCCTTAAATGAAAGTATTCTGTGCTTAACTGAGCACAGTGAACAGTCTTCCTGGCATTGTTTCATAAGCTTTCTTATCTGAACTCAAAGAGCCTGAAGAAAAACAAAAAATTATTTCATTTTCACTATGGAATAAAAGTGTCTGAAATGTTTTTTTCCTGTGGTAAAGATTGACAGTAGCCCTAAAGCTCCTCTTTAGTGCTGCTGAAGCTCTTGTCTGAACCACCACCACAAAAATCTTCCATATCCTGACTCTCCAAAGTAAATGCACATCACAGAATCTATTAAATAGTGTTCACATTACTCTTATTAAAGCCAGATGTTAATATAAAAATTATGCAGTTGTGCAATAATCTGAATCTCTGCAATTGCTGACTCATTAGAGAGCATTTTAAGATTTCATATTTGGATACTTGGCTAAAGCCATTAGTTAAATCTTTGAAAATTGGCTTTAGCCAGGGCGTGATGCCAAAAGCAACAACGTGAGAGAGAAGTCATCGTTAAGTTCCTTTTTCATGTTTACTCTTAATTGTGCTAAACAAGTGAACCAAACATTTTTTATGACAAAAACTATTTTTCTTCCCCATCAAACTGAATTTACAACATAATGAGTCTTCACTAGTATTCCTGAGAAGGTGGGATTATTATTTCTTTTCTTTTGTAGTGCTAGAAGCCTGCTAGAAGGTTAGGAAGCATGTTGGAGAACTGTTTAGCAATTATATTGACATTAAAGTTAGTTTGTCAGGCTGTCATGGAACGAGTGGTGGTGGTGGGAGGGGACGAGTGACAAAATGCACTTCATTCATATGAAAGAAATAATAATAGGAGTTATTAATATGGACAATGATTTCACAAGATTCTATGGCAAAGTCGCTTATTATTTACTGCATGGAGGCTCAAGATAATACACGATTATCTTGGATACCCTCCTGTCGAGTCACGAGGTTCAGATTGGACCCCCTTGCTTTCCAGGCTCCTTCTGAGAGGAGTCTGAGTGCGACTGGATCCAATCCTAGTCCCAGACCTGGTCCACGGTTTATGACTAAGGGTTTCTATGCACAGTTGCAAAGTGAAGTTTAAAGAGAGCGTGCTCTATTCACTTACCACAAATCTGTTGTGGAAAGGCATCTCTCAGCCTCAAGGAGTAACCTTGAGAGGTGTCCCTGCTCAAGGGGAGATCCTGGTGTGCAGCCCACTGCCATGCTCAAGGGGCTCTCGGGTTGTCCGCATATTTATAGGATAAGATGATTGACTTGTAGTCATTCTTTCACGTCAAAGGACTTTTGCTACTGTATTAGCCTTTTCTCCCCATTGGGATGCAGCATTCAGCAGTGTTATGTTGACATCTGAGTGGGAGAAGAAATCAGGAAGGCGCCTACCAGTAGATAAGTCGCTGGTGGTTAGCAGCTGAACAGGGCTGCATGTGGAAGGTCAGGTTGAGCTGGGAAAGGAGCATGTCTGTCACACAGGCTTCCTTTAGTATAAATGTAGATCCTAAAAAATGAGAAATAGAAAAACTTACTAAAACACTTCAAGTTGCTAGCGTATTCCAGTAAAGTCTAGTTACTAGCCATAAATTAGGCTATGGAATGGCAAGTTTCTCAATATTTTCCATTCATAAAAATACAGACATAGAATTCTAGCTATTAAGGTTCTATCTAATTACATCACCATAATTTTGTTTCTTTTTTTAAAAAGTAAAATGTATTTGTTAAAGTCACAATTCAGCAAAGCTTTAAGTGTGTGTTTGTGGCACTAGATGTGCTACACAAAGTTGAATACATGCCTAAAGCTTTTCAGGGTTTAGGAGCAGTGTTAATAAAGTTTTAGCAAACACAAGCAAGGAAATGTGAGTTTAAAAACCTATGTTTTCCTTCCTGTATTACGCTCTCCGATGTAGTCATGTATAGATGCTCTTTATGTTACATTTGGGCTTCAGTGTTACTTCTCTGTTTTCTCTTGTTCGGGTATCTTTAGAATGTAAATAGTGAATTAAGATCTTAGGAATGTTTATTGTTGAGTGTTATCTGCAAAACACGTGGCGTCACTGTTAATGACATTTTGCCTCTGCAAACATCTGTGTGGATGGTGTGTGTTCTCTGAGTCTGAGTCTCTGAGTATGCGAGTCACCTTTCTCAGCAGGTTGGGTTCCGGGTCCTTAGGTGTGGAAGCCAAGTAGCCTTTGTGCTTCCTTTGTAGTAATGAGGTGGAGGAGAAAATGTGCACATTATGAAGACTGAGTTTGCTAAATATGATAATAGGCTACCTTACAGACAGAAGTTGCATCTTTATGTTCATTGTAGTTATCTTAAGGAGTACCATTATTATAGTATTTTAGAAGATTTTTGAATAGACTAATAAGTTTTTTTAACCTTTTGTAGTATCTGGTTATTTATTATTGTATGTATTACTTAGTGAGAGATTCTTTCACTGGTAATTCTTTCAGGGTTTATTCTTTAATACTATCGTAGAAATACATTCATAGAAAATACAACTCATTAGATAGCTAATATTTAATGCACTTTTTAATGTATACATTGTACTTGTTGATAACTACAGGATTTTTCTAAATATTTGCATGCTGTGTTATTTGTGAAACAATTTTTACAATTTTTTTGATGTCTCTTGACACCATTTAACAATGAAGTATCAGTTTTTCTACTAAATTGATGCAGTAAAATATGTTTTTTTTGGAGAGGGATATGCTCATTCCCACACTTGCTGTGTCTGAGGCTATATTTGTGCTATATTTCCTAGCTTCCAATCTAGTTAAGAATTAAATACATTTATTTACTTCAGCTATTTCTTAATTTGTATAGGTTATTTACATTAATGTTTCTTTACATTTATGTCAATTTAGCAACACATAAGTTTTTTTCATTTGATGCAAGTTAGAAGCATTCTTGAACAAATGCTATCCATTCCTGAAATGCTTAACCCATCTTTATGGCCATAAGAAGTATAAATCTTCCAGTGGGATTTAGTCTTTAAATAATTCACTCTGAATCTGTAGACTGGTTCAACCAACTTTCCGTGCTCCTGTGAATAATACCGGTGTCACTGCTGATTTCTTCCGTCGTCTTCTTTGGGGCAGTACCAGTCCAGGAGGCAGTGTGAACAGAGAGATCCTGTGCTGCATGTTCTAGGTGACCCTGTGTGTGCAGGGGGGTTGGACTAGACTATCTCTAAAGGCCCCTTCTAACCTTAAGGATTCTGTGACTGACCCACAGCAGCGAGTAGAGACAGTCAGAAGACTTGGCCTCTGTCTTCCTCAAGGGCCATGTGATGTCCCAGAACGTGAGGAACATGCCTCTCATCTGCTGTAGGTAATTAGCATCTGGTAGACTTTAAAAACTTAAAGCCAGTCTGATGCTGGTGGCTATGAAATACAGTCAGGGGAAGAACAGGGTTGCTGAGAGAGGGAATATGCACTTGAAAAGGGTAATGGCAGTGGTAGAGAAGGGATTTAGTTAGGAATGGAGGAGAGGAAGATAGAGGATGCAGGTGGAAGAGTCAGGAAAGAAGACAGTGTACACAAATGGTGTGGGGGAGTGATGAGTTGTAGGAAAGGACATAATGAAGCAGAGCCAAAAGAAAGAATCTGGGATGTAATAATTGTATCTGAAAAGGTAATTAATAGATATTTTGGTTTGATTACCAGTAATTTTCTATCAGAGTCTCTAACAAAATTATGTAGTTGTTTACTGGCGTGTTTTTTAATACAGCTCAAAAAATCAAGTCTTGAAGGAAGAGGAGCGTTACAGGACTTTTTTTTTTCTCAGCCTTTTTAGACTGATTTATTCATTTTCTAATGCTATGTGTTTGAACATTAGTAAATGGATTTAGCCAAACTATTCTGAAGCACTTAAGCTGATAAATTTCATTTAATGACTCTGAAATGATGGAAATGCCTTATCACAGGGTACAAAACAAGTGTTTTATTGTGTTATGTTGTTGAATGCTAAAAATATCTAGCATACAAGTAAAAATAAATTAAAATTACCATGTTTACTGTGTTACTACTTTTGTTATATGCTTCCAAATATTTTTTTTTTGTACTTGAAGAAGGCCTTACAATTTAGTGAAGGAAATAATTTGTAATCAGGCTTTTTTAGTCTATGCATGAAATATATAGCTTTAGTCTTATATCTTTGTATGTTTTTCTGTGTTTGCTAACTTTCTGTTAAGTGGTTCCTAAGACTTCAGAGTATCTTTAAAGGCTATTATATTCCTTTCTGTATCAATTTATTCTTGGATATTGCCACTTCTAAAGAAATGGAGCAGAGTCTTTTTGTTCTTCACATGGAGGGAGATGAGAATACTGGTTTTACAAGGGGAAGATGTCATGGTCTTTTTCATTTGAAGTATATTCCTAAGAAAAAAAAAACGAAGAAATACAGAATTTGGATCTGCTACAGCTGCTAAGCTTAGCAATTTGTGCAGAAATCTACTCTAAGACTGTTTGTAGTTTTAGAGTTACCTCTTTGCTCTCCCTCTCCTCGCTCCTCTTTTTTTGATTTTGCTTTGTTTTTAGACAGCAGCTTTGTAGAGTATGGTATTTGGACCAAATAATAGTTGAGCAGATAAGACTTCTTTGAAAGTGACCTCAGACAACATAAACTGTCCTGCCCTGGAGTTTCTGCCCTGTTCGTTTTTAGCTGATTTCAGTATGGAAAATGAAATTCCAGTTCATTTTAGCCTTGGAGATCGTGAGAAGTTGGTTCTTAAAGCAGCAAGGGCATGGACAGTGGATTAGGGAATTAAACTATTTAGAACCCTAAAGTTTTTGGGTATCATACTAAAAACATGCTTGTTCTGGTTATTTTAGAATATGCATGTTGATCTGAGGATTAAACCTGATCCACTGACTTCTAGTCATTTTTTTTCCTCTACTCATAAAGAAGCAATGAGTGATACTCTTTCCTGGAGTCCTCTCTGTCCTATTGTTAGACATGTTGTCGATTTGCAAAGTAAAATGGTTAGCTTTTGTTTAGTAAAGGGTATTATTTTATCTTGAAGGGAAAAAGGAACAATCTTTGCCGAAGTCAGAATATTTTCTTAATTATATTCATGCTGAATTTTTAATGTTCGGAAAGTCATGGTTTGCTTTTTGATGCTTTGTTTTTCTGTTTTTTTACCTGAATGTCTGTCTAAATGCAGAGATTTTAGCATTCTGTTCATATCCATGACTTTGGCTCTTGGGAAGATGCTGTGAGGTATAGATCTATTACAACGGCATATAACTGCATTCACATTCTGACCTTTTGTAATTGTTGTGTTAAAGGTTAGGTTGCAGTCCTGGGTAGGATGTCAGCAGGTAAACAGTGGTTCACCATCACCAAATATAGTAGGATATTTGGTTTTGTTTGCCTCTACATAGGGTGCAATACTTTTTATTAAACTGTTGTATAACAGTAGATATAAGTTGGACAAAACAAGTTAAAGACTAAGGAGGAAAGGGATTGTGCTCTTAAAATTAACCAATCTAACTGACAGATGGTGTATAAGGGATGAAGCTGCTGTGTTCTTTCCCTTGTAAATGTTTTTTCCCTTGTAAATGTTCTATTTTTCAAATAGAAGTTGGAGCTGAGCACAGTGATATTTGTCCAGCTCCTGTAATAGTTTTGGCTAGCTAATCTAAGAAACACAGAGATTATATTTAGCTCTGTTGTGCATCCTGACTCAAGGTTAATGACAGATGTGATGGAGAAATGCTCAGGTGCATTTATCGCAATAGTATGAAGCGACACGATGAGGCTGCCCGGATCTTGTGGCATGGCCTGTGTTCAGCTGAGGAAAGGGGGCATTTGTGCCCACGCAGCCTGCACGGAAGAAGGGCATTTCACAGCCCCAGAGTAAGGGATGGGTGCAGCTGACCACGGAGTTCTCATCTTGGGTAGATGTGGAGGCCGCTCCAAGGACACCACAGTAATAGTGCAGGAGTCCTTCAAATCGTCTATGGTAGCTCATCAAATGCTTTGCTGTTTGTGGGGTTGGAGCACTGCAAGTGGTCTTAAAAATTCCACCTTCTTTAATAAGTCTGAAATTGTATTTTTGTTGTTATTAAAAATGGGTCACATCATCCAATATAAACTAAATTGTTGAAAGGAAGAGATGGTCCCTTGAACTCCTAAATGAGGAAGGATTGTGTTACTGTTTTGGTACTAGGCCTCTGTTTTCTCTCCAGATAAAAGAAACAGATACAGGAGAAGATTAAATGCTTCTAATAATTTGAGGAGCACAACCAATCTTTTGAAACAGTTACATACACATTTAAATGCTCTTTTTTTTTTTTTTTTTACAGGGACCTTATATGTTCTTAAGCAGGAGAGTAGGGAAGAGGGTTTTTTTTTTAGGTATTAGATGAACCCAAAATTATGAAGCAGTTAGAATGAATCAAATAAAACCTGGTAGACAGTTGCTGCTTTAAATCAACTTAAATATTAATCTGTCACTTGCTGATTTTTTTTCTTTGGTCCATTAGTGGGTCAAATTTTAACAGTTTTAGTTTCAAAAATGATGAACAAGTTGACTGCTTTTCATGGTAGCTCATTTAAATTATTTGCATTGCCAATATCTAAAAGCAGCTATGTCAATACAAGTCAATGTTCATCAAAATGTTTGTGAATGAGGAATTTGCTGAGTTGTTTCAAGGTTATTTAAGGACAGGCCTTAGCTGGGTGTCATCTCTTCATTCTGCCTGTGTACATTCATTGAGGTCAGGCACACTCATTTTGCTATTAGCACGTTCTCTTGAACTGAAGCTGTTGTTCAGCATTAACTATGCGATTTTTTTTGGTATAATTTGTACTATTCAGTTTGTTGCTGAACTGGGATAATAACTGAAATTCTGTGCTGTAGAAGTTGATTACTTTTTTAAGCTTAAACATCAGTGTTAGGTACACCAAATACAATTGTGTGTGTGTGTTCATTTATCTGTCTATAATAGCTTGCTAGTTTTTGCAACAATATATAGAAATAAAAAAAAATTAAAAGAAAGCAGTTTTTGCAAGAAATCAAGAAAATTCATTTTATAGAAGTTTTTGTGTAGTGTTTGGTCATGGTCATTAAAGAAGGTAGGATGTAGTGTGTTTAGCAGGAAATAGTGCTGCAGTTCCTTCCTCTTCAGCTTGAATCCTAATGCTTTCCTTGCTTTGTTCAATTCAAGGGCTTAGTTTACAGGGACTAAAATAAACAGAATAGCACCTGCAGCTTAGTCATAAACGGGAACGTCTTGGAGTAGCTAAGCAAACAAATGAAATCGTGGGGTAATTTAACCTTTTCTGGAGTGCCTTAGACATTCGCAACATTCATTTTGAAAACAGAACAACATTTGGGCTAGTAAAGAGCTATGAACGTATATGCAAAGGCATTGCTAGAGATTATGATCCAGGCTTTCAATAAAAGTTGCTGATTGATTGTTTTCTAAACTTCCAGAACTCTACTCTGTTTATATATATATATATATATATATATATAAAAAGTTCAGTCTTCCTTCTTTTTATCTTTAAATACACACTTTTAGAACAATGAGACTAGTATGTTTAGCAATTGTGTGATGTGTTTGTAAAAATACTTGACCCGTTCTCAGAACTTCAGCTGTCAAGTGTCTTTCTGCAATATCACAATGAAGATTTGTGTTTTGTTTTGTACATGTTGTCAGCTTTACTTACATACACAGACTCTGCTTTCTGCAGGAGTTGTGTGTGCTGGCCATAGAAAATCATAGGGTACGTGTTACCTTATTTTGTTATCCACCAAGTTACATCATAGCCCAGAAGTGAACTTGCTTTTTGGCAAGTAAACCCGAGTTGACCCTATATTTATTTGAATGATATTGTAAGGGCTTCATGTGAAAACCGATTTTCAGACTTCTTGATGTTTTATTTGTATTGAAGTTGAAATATATTGATTCTGAAATGTGACCAATAAGTTCTGTTTATGGGGAAAAAATTCTCCCATTTAAATCTAAAGATCATGAGAATGGGATGGGAAGGGGCAAGCATTTTTTTTTCAATATGAAGAAAGTAGATAAAATTATGTTACCCTCTCCTGACATTCAGTGTTCAACATAAGTCTTTATGAATTTTTTTGATTACTGCTGTAACTACTGTAATACTGTATTAAAAGTGAGGCATAGTGTAGCCTCTAGTTTCAAAGCGTTGTGTCGGCACAAAATATATTAAAAGATACTCTAAATTACCTGAGTGGATTAGTAGATGCTAGCTTAGATACTGATAGTTTTACGTAGCTTGCAAAGCTACTTAAATGAAAATCTCTCCCTCTCACACGATAGAGCAGCAATGCAGTTAATGTTCCTCTTTAAAGAAAAATGGTGTTGACAGAGTATCCTCTTTAAGAGGGAGCTAATCCTAGACTCTGACTTTTTTGCTTGTTTTTTCAGACCAATTCTACACAAGCTCCAAAGTTGTATTCACTACCTTTTCTTAAGCAAAATTTTAACACTTATGGAATCAATGAGCAATTTAAATACTACTTCCCTTTTGAGGGATTGGTTTGGTTTTAGTGACTTGAATATTATACATATTGAGCCTTGGCTTGCTTCATTTTGCCTTATTGGTAAACAGTTTAGGGCTTTGGATAAATTATATTGTTAATTACCATTAAGTAAGTGTGTAAGCCCACTGAGTGTGAACATAAAATATAATTGTAATGCATCTAATTGCTTAAGAAAAGAGGTTTCCATAAGAGGTCTTAAAGTATTTTAACATGAAGCTTCACAACATTACTATGAGTTGTATTTTTTTCACTGAAGGATTATGTAAGGCCCAGGCGATTTTGCCAAATATAATTCTAATGGTTTAGCCTTGAGAAAGCAAGAATGTGAAAAAGGAATAGGAAACCTCTAGAAAACTTTTGGCTAGCTGTATGTGTATTAGCTGTGTTCTTTTAAAAGAAAAATAGCTGGTTAACCATATCTTGACTTTTTATGAGAGAGGAAGAAAGATAACAGTCATGCAAGATATTGTGGTATATGTAATATTTGGCTATATATATATATGTATTTATTTTACTTGTCTTTAAAACCATTTTTAAGAAAGACCACATTTTAGACACACGGTGTTATCTGATGTTAAATAACTTGGTGTGAATGCAAGCATCCACGTGGATGGAGGTGCATGTGGATATATAGCAGCAAGAGGATCCCAGCTCTGGCTTGGGAGCTGCCCGTGTTCTCACGGCCTCATACCTGCTGCCTGATAATTAATTTACACTCATTAATGAGTTACACTCAGCAGTCGACACTGTCTCACTGTCTGTTATCCGTGGGGTCCCTTTCTGTTTTTTTCCTGCAGATACAGCAGTGAAGAATGTACATCTAGCACTCTGTTAATTCATCCTCTGCTGCAGTTTAGATGTGAAAAATTGTATATACTTTGCATATTGGTTGGTGTGTAAATGGTTTTGCTTTTTTGTTTAGTTTTGTTTTCCCAGACTTCCCTCTGTTACTCATAAACCCTTAATGACCCTCCTCCAAGAAGCAGTAAACAGAATCTCAGTGCAGCGTTATTTCTGAAAAACAGAGAAGTACAGATGAACAACTGGACTTTCAGTTATCTGCTCAGCAAATGCAGACAGTTACAACTAAGTCTCAATAATATATTTTTGTTAAAATCTCAGTCATTTCTTCATGTTTCTTTTGTTGGTACGGAGAGACATATACCTCTGTACTTTGCTTTTAAAGAAAGTAATGAGAGATAATGCCTAGTATGTGGTGATTGCTCATAGCTAGTCAGCCCTTGGTGCTTCTCATTTTCTGTTTTTGTCTCCTGGCTTTTGTGAAAATAGATGTAAGCCTGTGTTGCTGCGTATTTTACCAGAAACTTTTATCTTCCTTATTTTATCCACACCATTTTTTTAACTGGAGGATTGCTATTTCCCTACCACTCTTATAATGTTAATGTCAGTTTTACTTTCAGAGGTCACATGCTGTGTACAAAATACTTCACAAAGACTGAGGAAGTAGCTGGTAAAGTTGTAAGCAGCACCAAGGTGACTGTGGTGGTAACAGGGATTCTCATCAGGAAAAGGAAGTTTGACAGTGTCTGACCACGCGAGCCAGGCTAGCAAAGCCTTTGAATGTTGTCGTGACTTTTTTCAAGGAAAGTATCTTTTAGTCTTTCCAATCCACTATAGAATACATGAAATATAATAAACGGCCTAACTCTTAACAAGATAAGCTGTTTTTGTAATACAGGCAAGTTGAATTCAAGACGTTTTCTTCATTCAGAAAATTAGAAAAATAATAAGGCAAATTTGTCTTGACTTACTAGTAATCTGAATTTTAATAACAGTACTTTGTTTGCATTTATGTTGTGCTCTTGTATTTACCTTTACTGTAGTTAAATTCAACTTCAGTAAGTAGATTGGAAACGTTGGGAAATATCTTTGTCTATTGTCTATATAACCATTTACTGCTAAAATTTCTGTGCAAAAGGGAACAGATTTTTTTTGTTCTTTTCCACATATAAGTATTTTCAAAGCTTTTTTAATGTTATTATTTTGGGGGGGAAAAGGTATACAAGCATGCAGAAAAAAGGTATTCAGAACAAGTTTAAACACATTTCTTGAGCCCAGCTGCACTGCTTGTTTCTAGGCTGATAGGCAGAATGCCAGGAGGAGCTGCCCTTTACAAACTGTGCAGTTTCACCTCTCCTTTAAGCAGGTTCCTTCCCAGTTCTCTTATCTCTGGGAATTGACTCTTTTTGCTTGTGCCTGCCATGGCCTGTACTGAGCTAAATACATATGTGTATTTTCAGCATTTAATGTCTGAATCCTACTTGTATTGACTGGGGGGAGGAGGGAAGGGAGGGAAGGGAAGGATTCAAACAAAAAAAAATTGGACCACTGGGACTCAGTTAATTTGCAGGAAATATGAAGGAAATTTGTTGTAGGAATATTTACCTGCTTGATAGGGCAGCTCCATGCTGGAGTTTCTGCTCTTTGGTGAGAAAGGGGAGAGGAATCACTGTTGTGTAGGGACTTAGCCCATGATCTCAAATACAAGTCACTAATGTTCACTGCCCAAATTGAGGTGATATTTGAAACTATAATTGTCTCCTAAATGTTTATTATCATTCTGTTTTTGGATGTCACTGTCTCCTATAGATTGGAGCCTTCCTAGGCATTGGCAAGAATTCCCAAGAGCTTAATTCAAATGCCTTTCATTAGCACTTGTCAAACTACAAGTTGTATGTTGCTTGAGCACATCTACAGTGTTTCTTCTTGGGTTTCTTGATGCAAAAAAAAAAAAGTATATATTTTTTTAGTTCCGTTCTAGTATTCTTCCCACCAAAGATCTTCAGTGTGTTAGTAACTGCTAGCTATATCATTTAAAATGTTACTGAGTTTTTTATGGTGAAACTGAAACCTAGGAGATTTGGCTGCTGGTGATCACACTGTGATTCTCTAGTAAATTCTGTACTAGACTCTCAGATTCTTAAAACCTATTCTGGAACAGCTATAAATAATTTAAAATTGCACTGTGTATTGTGACCTAGGTTCTTTGCAGTCGTCAACGAGCAAAGTTATGTTAAAGTAGCCGTTTGCATTGGCCAAGTCCGAGTGTGTATTGCCGAAGTATCATTCAGGCTGTGCTGCAATAAAAATTACTTCTGGGGTCTGAAGCAGCAGGGAAGTATATATGTTTTCCCCCCTTCTGTGGTGTTTCTAAGGAAATACACTTTTGAAGATAAAATCTGTAAAAATAAAAGAAGCATTTGTCTTGAGTGCTTAGGAAAGATAGCAACCACCTACGGCGTGCAGAACACTTACATAAGGAGCCAGGGCAGCAACGCTCCTCGGAGCCCTTGTCACACAGACGGGAACCAAATTCTGGCTCCTAGTATTGGTGTGTGTTCTGCTTGGGTGTTCTGTTCTCAAGGTTAGGTGGGGAAAGAATTTTATTCTTAAAAGTTTTTGCTTTTCTACTCTTGTCTGCTTTGCCTCTTTCTGTGTAAAAATCCCCAAACTGGAAATCTTTCCAAGACTATTGGAAAAGTTGGCTAGCTTATTATTTTAGTTGCTACAGATGTGATGGTTTTATATTTTTTTCAGCACTTTATACGTAGCAATGTTTTTTCTCTATATATGATCACGTGTATCATACATTTGATTCTAAATTGGGTCAGAATTCCTGACTTCCACATGTGCTGATTGGACTGTGTGCTTATTGTAGAGAGTCTGACCTTAATCATGGTAAGATCATACTTTCTCATGCTTTGTGTGTGTGTGTGTGTGATTGAATTGATCACGTTCAAACAATCTGATAGACTAGAAATATCAGGATAAAATACAGCTTAAAATATGCAGGTGGGCTTAGAGCTCTGCAATGGGAACGTGGCCTTTTTGGAGTTCTCTTACTAGCCACGTTTGCATGTGATGTGAAGCTATGGGGTTTAAGATCTGCAGTGATCGTTATCACCTTGTGTTACATCAACACAGGCAATAGTTGCTGGTTGTAGGAAGAGAAATTCCACTTACAAGGGATTCCCAAGGCCTGCCTGGAGGTGCTGGAGTCTGGGCAATACCAGGTCTAGAGCAAGCAACAGCCGGACCCTTAGTTGGGTGTTGGGCAGGAGGACCTACAAAAGTCCTGCTAACCTGAACTACTGTATGATAATCCAACAGAAGAACAGATCAACTTCCTTTTTGAGTGAGAAGTCTTGTAAAGTTAAACAAGTCTTGTTTTAAGCTGCAATTCAGTGTTATGTTATATCATTTAATGTGATGTATTTATTTTTTACTTGCATTGTTCTCAGTTGAGCCTAGATATTTAAGCCGCCTTTACATACACTCTTGAAGCTACCACAGGCAGGCAGACTGATTTAATGCTGTGTTTTCAAAGTGTCGAGGACTGAATCAGCTTAATTAAAAATGCGGCCTTATGCATCATGAGGAAAAGTTAGCAAATGCGAACTTGCAGCATAATAGATGTTAAGCCTTTCATACAAGAAGGTGTTTCTATGGATTTAATTGCGTGAATATGGCTAATAAGGTTTAATTTATTTGAAAAGTGACTTTAAGGCATAACTCATAGCTAATAAATTGTGGATCAAATGCTGTGAAAGTGATCACATACGCAGCTAAATTTTCACTTGAATTCTGCTCTGAAGAGACTCTCTTGGTTAATAATGTACTTAATTTGTATGAGTGTGGGGGAGTTGGAGGAGAGTGTAATGTCAGGAAATCGTATGAGAGCTGAGTAAATTATGCTTCTAAAAGCTAAGAACAAAGGAAGAAATCTTGCATAACACTAGGTTAATGTGTCTTCGTTTAATGTGAAAGTACCATTTAGTAACTATGGAAAATAATGAAAAGTGGACCTGTGCCATTGGAACTGCTCTGCCCAAGTTACCACCTCACTGGCATTGCTTTGGCTTCACATGAACTCACATGTGCAGTTATGAGGCTAAAAGTCATGTTTATACATTTATAACTAGCTAACTTTTAACTAAAAAAGTGGTGAAAGTAGATAAAACATTTTTCTCTAATAGAAATTTTATTAATACCGCCTTAGAGGACTAACACAGTAGGTAGTTCTTTAAAAGAGATTAAAGCAGAGCTTGGCGTTTGGCTGTTCTTTGTAATCTTTCGTTTTCTGTATTTCTGTATAATTCTTGTTTCTGGGAATGATCAGTGTATATAAAATTGATATTCTAAAATGATATCTGCTTGATTGGAGGCAGAGGGAGGTTTAAGTGTTTAATGTCCTGTTGTGCTCTTGTTTTTTAACCATAATAAATATATACTTGGTGTTTGGGGTGAAAGATTAAAGATATTTAAAAATGTTAGATATATACCAGAGTTTTAAAGATTAGAATTGTTTTGATTAGGACTTCAGGCTTATGTCAGGTAGTGTGTGTGTGTGTGTGCGTGTGTGTGTGTGTGTATTTTTAAGGTAAAATTAGAATTTTGGTGTTTGCTAGACAAGATTTTCGTTATGTTCTGTAGTTTTCCAGCTGTGTTTTCTTACAAACCTTAGGTTTTTGTCACCCATTTCTGGTGTGGTCGGCTGGAATGATCCATTGGAATACCTCTTCTATTCAACTTGCCATTAATTTTTCTTCGAAAAGAGATGCTTTTTCTGCCTGGCGCTGGGAGGGATAGCGCTTTGAGGTTGCAGGATGACTCATGGTCGTCATGGGGGCATTCACTGCACATAAAACGCCCGAGAAGGTGACTAAGAGATTCAGCTTCAGAGAGGCTGGTAGGTAGTAGAAAGTTTTGCAAATGATGCATTGACAGAATCTGAGGATTTTTTCTGTTGTTATCCTCCTCCAGATACTGAATCAGTTATTTAGCAAGTGGGAAATGTTTCAATTTATTCAGAAAATGTGCTGCCAATTTGATGAGAGAAGTTGTTATTTGGAAAGGAATTCCTAAATGGTTCTAGTGGACATGTTTTGCTGCAACTGCACTTCTTCCTGTTAAATAGTGTGCTAGAAGGATGATCCTGTTTTTAAGGAGTCATGTCATAAGCAAGGCTTAGAGTCATAAGTCATAAGCAAGGCTTAGAGCCTTGCTCTGTTAGTTGATAAGGAATTTGAAGTAACTGAGAACTTTCTGCCGAGGTACCTTTTAGTAACAAGGATTTCTGAATGCTTTCAGAAACTGGAAAGAAGTGCAGGATGTAGATTACCTAAAACTTCTTGATCATTTAGCATCTTGTGTTAAGACATTTGAAAACTGTTAATCTTTGTTTCACTCCATCTGTGATTTTTTGGTTGGTTCTCTTTTCTTACCGAGCTACGTTTGCACTGGTGTATTGGTGTAGGGTTGTACGTGGTCCCAGCGTGTTTCACTGTACCCTGCTGACTGGCCCTCCGTTGGGCATGAGGATTGGTGCCTCTCTCGTGGTAGTGACCTGATGTCTGTAATGGTAGTGAAACTGCCCTGGGAGGCTCCAAGAGGCTGCCCAGGAGCTTTCCAGCCAGCAGAGGTGATGGGCGGAGGACAGGGAAGGCAGGTGCCGTGGTGGGAGCAGTGCTGCTATATGTGTTGCATTATACATTATATATTTTACCACGGGGGATTTAGCGGTTCAGCCGAGTCCTTGTGCCCGCCAGGTCACTGCCTGACTGAAGAGCAAGTGTAGAGGTCAGGAATCGTGTGGGGCTTGGGCAGGAAGCTGCTCTGTAGGGAAAACCTGCTCTGCTTGAGGGCCTCTCTCCTCTCAAATGTTGGGTTTATTGAAAGCAAGCAGGAGAGCTTCTTCTGTGTAGGGGATTAAAATCATTAGTTCATTGACTTATTTCCCAAATTTCCATTTTGTGATGATATGCAAATATACTACAAATGTTGTGAATTATCATATCCTTGTGACAGTGGCCAAGGTATTTCCAAGAGTTCAGGCATGGACCATTAAACTTTATTGAAACTTTAGTGGTGTAATAGAGATCTGTGCAGCTATAAAAAGCCTCACCCAGTAACTCATACTTTACTCTCTCCCAGCTGGAAATTTAGTACCACATTAATGTTAGAAAGAAAATTATAATGAATTAGGGCTTTTACACTAATCTGTAGAGCACTGTGCTAGGAGTGGCTAGTATGTAATAAAATGAATTGGTAAATTTTTGTCATAACAAACTTTCCATGTTAGAGGAATTTACAGATTTCTTGATTCCTACCTAGTGCTTTGGAAAAGTGAACTGCTGTGTTAATATCAAGGTATTTTTTGATCCTAAGGAAAGTTTTGCAGTGCTTCAAAATATTAAAAGCAATCTCTATATTATGAGATACAGATTCATTATTTCAGCATAAAGTACTAAAAACAAAACAAAAAAAAGAAATAGTTTCACTGAGAAACTGTGCACTTGCACTGGGGCATCTCTGGCCATCCATACCGGCAGTTAATACTGTGTATTTTATTTGTCAAAACAAACAGAGCATAAGTCCTGCTTCCCAGAACCAGGTGCCTATTTAAATTACTTGCAACAACCGTGCTCAGCTGTGGTTTTGGAAACCTGGTTTGTGGAAACCAGGACATTGCGTGTCATTTTCAAGTTGAATTTCATGGGCAGGGGAGCCGAGAGGCCAACAGTAATGCGTTTACATGTGTTTTTTCTTTGCTTTCTGAACTGCAGAGCATCGAGAGAGGACCTCCTCCGCTGGCCCCACGCAGCCGAGCGCCATGGATCACTTGGGGAGCGCGGAGGCGGAGGAGGACTCGGGCTCGCTCGCGCGCCTCGCGCCCAGCCCGCACAGCGAAGCCGTCGCACACGAGTTTCAGGAGCTCTCCCTGCAGCCCAGCCAGTATTTACCTCCCCTCAACGAACGGAAGAATGGTGAGTGCCTAAGTGCCTCTTCCTGCCTGAGGTCTTTGCTACGACCATGATCATGTTTGTTTGCTTCATTCAGATAACATAACTCACTGTCTGCAGTTGTTCTTTCCCCGCATCAATAAAGTAGAGCTAAGGTGCTGCTCTCTTGTGACATCTGTCCCGATCGGCTTCATCCATGATGGCAAGTTGCGAGCCTGCCTTAAAAATCCAAACTGGAACATTTTGTTCAACCATATGAATGGAATCTATTTGTATTTTTAAGTAGTTGTGTTCTTAAAAAACAAAAACAAAAAGCTACAGCTAGAGAATAATGAAAGTACTAATCAGATATTTTTGCAAAGGATTTATGATATAGCTAGATAAAAAAGGGATAATTCTCAAGAACAGTTTTGGGTTTTTTTTTTATATCATTTTGAAAAATCAATGCAGAATTGAAGTTTCACATCACATCCTAGATAGTTTATTTCACCACATAGTTTAAGGATGAACAGTGAAGGAAAAAGGAGGTATACGTTTAGGGAATCTTTCCAGTATCTTTCCTCATTGTTGATGTTGGCAAGGCAACTTAGGAAAAAAAGTGTTTCCACTGCTACAGTAAGCACCAGGAGGAATTAGGTCTTAATTTAAATGTAGGCTCATTTTTATTGGGGAGAAGTTAGTAATTTAATCATTTTTCTTCTTCTTCTCTTTTCTTTCTCCCACCCCCTCTTTGTTACATCAGTTTGGCTGCAGTAAGCTAGTAATGCGTTGGCATGTAAGGGTAAAAAAGAGAAATTTATGCAAGTATCTGCTTTAAAACAGAACAAGTTGGGTATATAAGTAGGCTGTACATGTATAAAACACCTGGAGGCAGATGTGAGTTGTGCTCTTTCAGAAAGACATGGAATATCAAGGTACCAAAATGCTGCTGTGTGCAGAGCATGAGGCCATGTTCTGCTTCACACGCAGGCCCTCAGTATTGCAGAACAGTTGAAGAAAGATTTAACAAAAAAGGAAAAATAGGATAGTAGAGAAATTATTCTCTTACATAAACATATATAAGCTTAGCTTATGTATTATTATGTTGTTTTTTTCCATGTGTAAAATTTTTTGAATGCTATGTTAACTGATAGAATTTGCTTAAACAAATTAATGCACCTGCATATCTTAACGCTTGGCTTGATATCCGTAAGGATGATTTTCTGTGACTGGATGGTCTCCAAAGGTCCCTTCCAACCTTTAGGATTCTATGATAACAGATACCGCTGTACCAGAATTGATTCTAAGATTAATTTACAACCTTCACCTTTCATCAAGAAAGCAACAGCAATATGTATTTAAGGAAAAGTAACGTTTTGATACTTACAGCCTTTGTTTGTTGAAAGAACACAGGAGATTTTTATTTTTTAAAAAAAAAGGATGGGGAGGAAGGAAAAATGAGTAAGTTGAGAAGTTGCCTTTCTGCCCTCTATGTCAGGGGCCTTGAGACTCGTTACCCTGTTATTCTTCATTATTCATGTAATTCCTGCTTTGGCTTCAAGTCTTTTCAAGCCAGGCCTTCCTCAGTGATTTAAATGCCCTGTGCAAAGAGGTTTAATTGTACGAAGTTCAGGATAGATCTGAGGCTACATTTCATCTGTGTTTGTGTAAAAGGCTTGGCTGGACTTGGCCAAAAGGCTGAGCAGTGCTCGGTGCTGAGGCGTGATTTTCAAGGCAGTGATTATTTCAATCCTATTAATATCAGTAGTAAAAGGAGAAGGCTCAAGAAAGAGAACTGTGAGACAAGCTTAGAAATCTTATCTGCTGCCCCCCCCTTTTTTGTTTTGTGATTGGACTAGTAGAGCCTGGGCATGCATGCAAAAGAAACTTTTCTCTGCTTTGTTTATCTTTTCTAACGTCACGTAAGCTTGTTGCCACCGAGAATGTCGGACTGAATAAATCTGGATTTGTTTTACCCAGCAAGTGGCTAAATTCTTGTGGTTGCCAGGTCTCCTTTTTGTGAGACATCTTGTTCTATAAAATCTGTCTGGAAATTAATGGATTTAAGTGCATTTTTTATTTTGTGATAGAAATAAAAGGCAGTTTACTGAGATCCTGCCTGCTTTTTTATTTTGGGCTGTGTTGCAAATGGCATTTATTAGCACCTACATAACTTATAAATGTATTCAGGGAAGCAACCTTATTTTTTTCTTACTTTTCTGTGGAATAGCTAATATTGACTTCATATACTGACTTTATGCTGACTGGCTGTTTTTGTGGATGTGTGTGTTCAGATCGCTTCCTTAGTACAACCAAAAGGTGTTGGGGCACTTAGTCATCCAGAGCACCCAAACTGTATTTGCTCACCTGTATTTCCATAGCAACCACACTTGCATAACTAACCTATAGTTAATTATTTTGGTAGATGAAAAAATGCACATTTTTTTTAATGAGTACCAGAGACGATTTGAGAAACTGACTTTGATGCAGATGTATTAAAAATAGTTTAAGTCAACATTTTGACTTTTAAGCAAAATTAGAGTTCAAGTGTCAATATTTTATAAGACTTACATGTACTTCAGGACCCCAAAACGCAACAACATTTAGTATAAAAGATGTAAAGTGTTGTAGGATTTTTGGTTGAAGCATTTTAATGCAGGAGCAACAAGCTCGCAGTGACCTTCAGCAGTGTGATCCTTTTATCCTTTCATTCACTCCAACAATCTCTCGTGGCAGCAGCCCAGTAGGTGCCCGAGTTATTGGAGAGTTGTTCTGCACTCGCAGGCTACAGGTCGGTGCAGAAGCTGCCGTTCCTGCCCTCAATCCATCGCACTGAAGGTCTGGGGTGGCCACACACAGGTAACCACAGCCTATGTGGTTATGGCACTATGGAAACATGCAGTGAAATTTTAGGCCTTTGCCTAAACATTTTCCTCTTGCCGTGCCCAGCCTGCGCTGAGGTTTGCAGGCATGGATCAGAGCAGCAGGACAGCTCACGTGAGCGTATCCCGCTGATTCTTGGAGTAAATCCCATGGTTTATTAAACCTTGCTGGAGTTTAACGAATGAGCCGAGAACCATTTATGTGGTCTGCCAACTCTTTGGAAGGAGTGATAACTTATTAATTGCAAGTAATAAGTTGTGGGATTGATCATAAAGTCAGAAAGCAGTAGCATCTTAAGCCCCCCCAGCTCTTCACTGAATGCAGGTTCCTACTCCCTGAGTAAGGACTTAAGGATAATTCCTGTCGGGGTGGGAGAGGCAAGGGCAGCAAAATATTCCCAGCCTCTCAAATGTCGTTATTCAGATAGATGTCATCATGTAGATGAATCTGTGAAATGTAAATATTAACCAATTCATATTTTAATTATGGCCAAGTAATGGGAGTTTTCAAGTTGCATTTTCTAGATAAAGGTTATATCACAGGGCTAACTAAATCATCTGTAAAGTAAGGAGTCATTTTTTATTGAGATTAAAGCAAAAAACAGTTTACAGAAGGTATAATCAGTGTATTTGTGCATAACAATAAGGAATCCTGTATCAGATATTGCATGTTGATCTTCTGGACTATCAGAATTGTAAAATTTTCCTTTTTCTTTCAACCGGCTCTTTTGACGTGAGCAGCCATGGACAATACTGAATTACTTATGTAATAAATTTGAATGTCTTGTTAGCCAGCTGTGTATTTCTGGGTAATTGGGCAATACATGAGACGTTTGTGCCCAGCCCAGCAACCTGTGCCCAGCTTTGCAAAGCACAAGGCCTCACGTCGTGCACGGCTGTTCACCTTGCCCATGAGCAGCAAGGAACAGCTCTGGTTGCTTCAGTGCTCTGCTCAGCAGTGGCTGCGATAGCAGGGAGTGGCTAAAAGCAGAGAGAAACCGGTGATTTGGGGCAGTGTGGATCCGTGGCTGTCAGGACCATCACACAAATCCTGTAAATGAGGCTGGTGTTACGAGATTCTTCTCTCCAAGTGCTGCGCAGCCATGTGCAGAAGGGAGCCTGCTTATGTTCCTATAAAATGTGTGTGTAATTTGTTGAGTCCTGGGGAGGTTGGACAAGTGTCCTCCGGCTCCCTGTCAGCCACTGCAGCTCCTGGTCCTGGCTGTGAGTGCTGTAGCCTTCGCGCTGTGCGAGGAGCAGTGTTGGTCCGTGTGGTGATGAGTGTCCTCCTCGGGATCTCGGAAGGTGGGGAGATTCAGGGCTGCAGCCCTGTCTGCTGGTGGTTGTGTGTTTTGTATTGGAGACGCTGCAAAAACAGGTGGTGTTGTCTGTGGTTCTCGTGCTGTGGGGGCTAACTACTACCTGACCTGTTGGAAGAAGTTCCCCAAAGGTTGGTGAATCCAGTCCCTTCCTGCAGCCCGCTCACGAGAACAGATGCCGTGTCCTGGGCTGCTCCAGAGCCGTGATATTCAGGAACCAGGAGCTGGAGGCATTCGAGCTCAGAGGACTATCACAGAACCCTAGGGGTTCCCTGGCGCTCGGGGAGAACTGAGTGAGTTGTGGGGAAGACAGAAGAAACCCTTTCCACATTGTGGCCGTTGAGCTGCTCTGGCCAGCTGCCAGGCCGCTGCTGCTCAAATCCCCGAGCGAGACTCGAGCTCCCCATGACCTAGTGGTAATGTTGAGTTAAAGGTGATGCACCCGGCGGGCTTGCTGTCTCCTGGAGGAGCTGCGGGTGTATTCATTCATCAGGTACCTCCTGAGGTATCCTCGGCTTCCTCACGGTGCAGCCCTGGAAGCACATGCATTCCTGGCATAACCTCCTGGCTTCCTTCTCAGTCCTAAGTCCAGTCAGTAGATCTGAACTGCGATTTTAATGCTGAGACATCAGGTGAAATTTGGCATTGACTTCTTTTGTCACCTTGTGACCCTCCCAATGTTTGTTCGTTCTCTCTCTCGATTCCCCAGAACTCTGCTTAGGTATTTTTCCCTCGTCATGGTATATATTAGTTGACAGTGCTTGGAGATTATTTTCTTGGGAGAGTTTGGAGAGATAAAATGGAGGAAAGATGGGTAGTGGGAAGCTAGAGAATGAAAACATAATATTCTGGTCTAAGTGACCAGATTGACACAGAAAATAATTGGAAACATCAACTTAAATTCAATGATTTCGCAGTCATTAATCTGAAAGCAGCGAGATCTGGGAAACGGCGCACAGATGGGTTGTGTTCTGATGAACAGCAACAGCAAAAAAATGCAAACGCTGCTTATATCTAGGAGTAGCATTAATAAATGAAAAAAGAATTTTCACCTCAGATTTTTGTTTAAAACTTTAACGGCCCCTGGAACATCCATCTATTAAATAATCCTGTGTGAAAACATTGAGCATGTTATAATTTATGTACATATTGGTCTCTGTATTTATTTTTGATTTTTTTCAAGAAATGATGTCAGAATAAAAAACAAGTGTCGCCTAATGCGTGTATTGCTTGGGTTCCTCTGTGAGTATTTGAGCATCACCCTATCTGCTGCGAGAGGAGAGCGCGCACGGGGTAGGTACTCGTTTCCCAGGAATTCTGTCTTTGTCATTGGTACTGCCAGTTCCCACAATCCGAGCATTCTCAAGGCATCAGTCAGTGTCTACAAGGAACAATTTTCAAATATTAAGGCATGTGAAAAGGCATACAGGCCAAAACTCAGAACCCTCTGGGGACCGTGACCTCTTAAATGGAATATATTCTGACATTTTCGCAGGCTACATGAAAGAATTCCAGCGAGGTCATTCCATTTGGTAAACTTCTAAACAAACAGTCTGTCATTTTAGCTTGATTTATAGATTTTTTTTCTTTTTTAATTATCTGCTTATTGTGAAGAGATTAAGATTAGAGATGTGACCTGTCATTGACTCAATTTAGGGCATCTGGTATATATGAACAAATCCTGTGTTAGAGGATTTGGCATTTAAGTTATTAGAAAAGATACGAAAAGTATGTTTTCCTTTAAAGAAATCTCTTGATCCGTGTGTCTTATGCTGACTTCTTTTCCTGAAAGTGTTTGTTGACAACTAAATGAATAGCTGGAAATGAGCGTTGACTTAATTTCTAATTAGACGCACTTCCTTTGCTTTTTTTCGTAATTGTTGGAACATTGTTAGAAATTCGATGGTGACCATAATTTGAATCATTTGTTTGTTAACAGTGCTGAAGAATATATGCAAAAGTCTTTCCTGAAGGGATGCTATAGTCCTAGTTCAGTACACAGTGCTATTTGAAAAATTTCTCTAACTTTTCATTTCACTTACTAAAAAAAACTAATAAGAAAAAATATATGAAGATGAGACTCAAATGTTTTTGGTTTTCTGTATTTATTTTAAATACATGCATAAAATTTTATGGGCTGGGATTTGTTCTCAGTTGCTTGACAGATGCTTTGCATGTTTGAAGCAAGGAACTTATGTACTGTTAAATGTACAACTATGTGTTGAGAAAACATACATATATAGAAAGAGAGTACAAAAAGAATGGCATAAAAAAATTATGTGAAAAGAATATCTGATAAGAAGGGAGAATTTTGAAAAAAAACAATTTAAACAGTTTAATATGCTTGCTATTTAGGGTGGTAATAGTATGAAATGTAATTATTTAAATTATTTAAATGAATACTTTAGTTTGTGTACTCAGAGCACTGTTTTCCTATACCTGTTGAGGAATCATTACTCAGTGATGAAGAACTGATTTAATGTAATGATGAGAAGGATCAAGGTATTCGTCAAGGTGCGAGTAAAGCCAAGATGAAGTAAATGTTTGAATAATTAAGTTTTCTTTCCCTCCAAATTTGGTGGTAGTGAAAAAGGTTTTTTTTTCTTTAGAGATTAAATTCATCTTTATTTTTTAATGTGATTATGGAGGGATAAGCTCTATGAGATGTGACGTATTGGAATAATTGCTGTTAGAGGAGTTGCTGCTTAGTTATTTCATGGTTAAGGAGATTGTAAAGTTGTTCAGTTGCTGCTGATAATTGAAGAGGTAGGGGGATATTCTGAGCTGCAGACGAGGTGGCATCGTTGGGAGCCCAGAATTGCTGCATGTTGTTGTTCTTGAAAATCTCTGCTTGGCACTTCCCCATCTAAATAATGTTTTTTCTGTAGGCTGAGAGTTGGCAGAAACTTTTCAGGCCTGTATTGCAGGAGGAAAAGAAAAACATTAATTTCCTTAGATTAAGAGCTAATGTTCATGAAAAACTTTAGTAATATGTTATTATTAAAAGATATGTCTCTGGATTCTGGTTTATTAACAGACATTGTGTTCCATTCAGAAAGGTCTTTTTTCTCCATTTCATCTATTTGCATACACTATATACAGTATAAACAAACGGAAAATAAAATGAGAGGTACTCGTTTTGGAAATGAGTTCCATGATCTATTTTATAGCAAAATCAAGAGGTTGTTCTGCATCTTTTACATCACTGTTTTACATCAATTGGCACTGTAGTTATTTAAAAAATCTGTTTTTGAAACTGATGCTGTATTTGTACTCTTAGTTTGAACCTCTAATTTTCTTTAGCTGAAAGAGATGCTATTATTTTATGCTATCGGATAAAAGCTGATGTTTCGGCCAAGCTTTTGTTTCTAGCTTAATATAGGTGTCTGTGCGATTGTTAGTTGATCTAGTTATAAAAACAGTTCTTTGGAAACAGGTACATGTTCCCTTTGGAAGTTTACACCCCAAATATTTACTCTGGAAAGGAGGAGTTCTCTTTCAAAACATTCTGTATTGAAATACACCAGAGGAAAGCCAAGATGAAAATTTAACTACCTGGAAAAGCCTTTTGGTTATTGAAATATCACGGTAGGAGAAAACGTGCTTGGTACTCCCTTAGCTGCTATTCAGAAATACTGGTGTGCAACTTGGAATGATGATTTAAGCAGTTTCCTGTCTCCAGAGGTGCAAGTTCTCAGGCTCCCCTTCCTTCTCCTCGTCCTTTCCAGGCAGCTCTTGTGTTTGCCTCTCTGCATGCCCAGTTACACAGCTAGCCAGGACAGCTGCTTAATGGCATAAAAATAGCCGGGTGAAAAAATGAAGACCCTTCTGGTTGGGGTTTTTGGCAGAGCAGCCGTTTGCATTTGGTTACTGCGAGATGGGACCAGAGCCAGGACAGAAGAGGAGGGAGAGCCGTGCGGTGAGGGAGGGATGAGGAAGCGGCAGCAGGGACAGTGGAGACACGTCCAAAACACCCCCTTTCTGCAGAGCAGAGGGGTAAATTTGGCTCTAATACAGAGCTGTGCTTTTGCGTTACTAAGAGCTGGGTTACTGCTTACAAATCTAGGTGCACCTCATGAAGTTTATACTACTGGCATAGGTGGAACAATTTATTCCTGTTATTTCTTTATAATAATAAATTCCTATACTATTTATAATAATATTATTATTTATATTTCTTGTAGTAGCTTCTTTCAAAGATGACACTAATGAAATGTAAATTTTTTTTTAAAGTCTCTCCATTTGTCATCCTTTAAAATGAAGAAAGGAAATGACAGGAATTTTACAGAGCACTTTCTGGTACAGCTGTCCCATAGACACTTGGTACTGATGCTCTTCGAGCCTCTGCCTTTTATGCACCCAGCAGGTTGGCCATGCAGCCTTTCTCTGCAACCTGCTGCTCCAGCCTTTCTGCTCCAATCAGTGGGAAACCTGTATAATTTTAATCAGTTTTTGAAGGGTTCTTTGGCATGTAGTAGAGCTAGATGACATGGCACTTTTTAACAAAACTCTAACTTTGACAGCTATGCTGTTTATCAAGTACTGCACTAAGCAGTGTAATTACAGCCCTTTTTAGATTGTACTTTGTCATTAAAATAAGGCGTCAGAAACATAATTAACTGGAGAAATTTTTTATTTTAATGTAGTGTTATTTGTGGAGAAGCATCAAATTATCAGTCTGATAATCAGTAAATGGAAGTGCCTGTATTACTAGTGTTGTTTTAGACAATGACTTTCAAAGCATTTCAGTGACTGGGTTGTGACTTTGGCCTTTTTTAGGATTTACAGCACTACTTCACATATTATTTTAAAATGTCAGGCGTTTCACACCACTGATGTAGAGTCAGTAGAAATCTTTAAAGCAAAGGAGCTGCTGCTGTTTCAGCTTTAACCGAGGTGCTTGAAAAAATGTAAGCTTTTCCTGCAGTGTTTTGCTGGCGTTAAGTGTTCGCTTTGTCACAGGGTGTGTGACACGTGCCCTTGGGGCAATGTGCATCTCTGCTTGTGGCAAATTTGACTGCTTAACAATGTGCTGGTTTTAGCAAACAAGAGAAAGCAGCACAACTGTTTCTCAGCAATAAGCCTTGGTGTTTGTATTTGGTGCTAAAAGCTCTCTGAATATTTACTGTGTAAAAGCTTTCAGGTAGCTCCTCGCATTAGCGGGTGCGTGGCCTGCAGAGCTCCCCAACGCTGGCACCTAGGCTTCAATATACATGGGTGACGCTAGAAGATGTGCAAGTCGTGCATTGCAAAGAGATAGGGGCTGAAATCCTGCATCCAGCAACTCAAATGCACTTCGCTGGGATTTCAACAGAGGAGTGTCAGAGTTACAGTCAGTTAGTACAGTCTGTAGTACTATTTTTCCCCTTCCCTGCATTTTTTTAGCGTTTTTCCTATAAGGTGGCTGTCCAGAAATGTTCTGGCATTGATACCTCCTGTCTAATACATTCTATCACCGACTGTTGAGGAGAGGAGCACGAGCCTCTTACATAAAGGTTTTTTGCAAATTTAAATTGAAGATGCTGCTCCACTGGGAAAAATAGGGGAAAAAAATAAGTAAAGAGTCTATGTTTATTTATATACAATTCTACATGTTTTGTTTCCAAGAAAGCTTTGTGGCTCACATCATGTTACGTAATCTTACTGAAAACAGCAGAATGCACTTGTGCTAAAAGAGAGGAGCTGAAAGACTCCACTTCTGCCATTTTTCCCTATTTTGTCTCCGAGTAGCATTCTGTAATAGATTGCACTGCAGTAACTGAGTGAGCAATTCATGGTGAGCAAAAACGGCAGGAAAAGGCTGGAAATGTGGCTGTTTGGGCATGGGAACTGCCGCTTTCCCATTAGTTTCCAGCAACTCCCTGTCGGGCTTTCCTGGCACCGGGTGCTCTCCTTCATCAGCTTAAAATCAGGGGGAGTTTTTTCAGGTCCTGGGCCCAAATATTAGCGCTGCAGGAGCCCAGATCTCTTCTCTCTAAGAAATCTTTGGATGTTGCATTGGATTAAATCAACAGTCCCCTAGTAGGTTTTACAATACGGTTTGTACTTGTCTGTTATTGAATGGAACTAAAGCATGGGTTTATTTTTCAAGGCAAAAATTTAGGTATTTATTTGCTTTCCAGAAATAAACCTTTACATCAGCTTAACTGGACCCCTTATATTTATAGCTGCAAAATAGCAGCAGTTTTAAACAAAATATTAGAAATTCCTTCCTTGTTTATACATGTTTTAATGAAAGTGCTGTCAACGATCTTAAAAATTGTATTTAGGAATTTAATTCCTAAAATTAGAATTCAATGAAAGTTGCTATCTATGTGCATTTTTAACATTTTACACTTAACACATTGAAGATACTTATAATTTTTCTCAATTTGTAACAATTATTAGAGGTTTTTGTTAAATCAAGAACAAGTGCAGCTGACCTGCCCCAAACCCTGTTTTAGCTGTCTTGCTTTCGCCTCGTCATAATCATGGTACTTCCCATGCCTGTGCCAGCCATTTATCAGCTTTTTGTGTGAAATATTCCATGCAGAGAATACACACTAAGGATATAAAA
This sequence comes from Nothoprocta pentlandii, assembly GCA_013398315.1. Taxonomy (NCBI): domain Eukaryota; kingdom Metazoa; phylum Chordata; class Aves; order Tinamiformes; family Tinamidae; genus Nothoprocta; species Nothoprocta pentlandii. The sequence continues at coordinate 57,379 of VZSG01000045.1, forward strand.
AGAAAAAACTGGACACAATCTGAACCGTGTTTTTTTTACAGGATGAATACATTTATAGGATTGTCCGACTGCAGTGAGTTTATTTTGTCCCTTCTTCTGTGCTCTGGGTTTACAGTTTAACTTTCATAGCTGGAGCATTGCCCGTTTTCCCTGGTTTTACTACTTCTGATTCCATCTGATAGTAGTATCAAAATATAGAACTCCTGGCCCAAGCACATTTTTCTTATTTAGTGCTCACAGTGCAGAGCACTGTACCGTGCTGCGAAGGGAGCTCATGGAGAGCTCGCCCTTTCCGGAGCTTTTAGGAAATCCTGGCTCTCCAGGTCGTTTTGAGGTGAAAGGTGATTGATTTTGTGAACACAAGGTAGTTCTTTTTCTTTTTTTTTTTTTTTCTTTGCATTTGGTAACATTTGGTGCCACATTTTATAAATGTGTAGGTTAGGCAGAGTAGTATTTTAATAACAATGTAGGAAATACGGGTCATATTGTGAAACTAAGCTTGTTAATTTAATATGAAGCAACACGTGCGCTCCCACACTCTGCGAAAGCTGCTGTTCGTCTGTGTTAGTGGCTGCTCTGCCCGGCTCCCACCTTTACACCCATCAGCCAGGTCAGTACAAGCTGAAAATCCTGCTGGGAGAAGCTGGGATGAGCCTGGATTGGAGCCGCCCCTTCAGCAACACCAGCATGTTGCTCAGTAAGTGTCACAAAGCAAATGAATGTCCAAATGCCATATGCCTTTCTGAAATGGAAAACAAGTTTTCTGAATGAGTGGGAGTTGAAAGACCACAGGCATTTTTTTAATATGGATTTTTTTGTGGGCTGTGTTTTATTATATTATAAATTACTGAAGTAAAGAAGAGGCTTTAAAAAGTAGTGAAAGAGTAAACAAGTTGATGGTGTTTCACTAATACTTACTGTGAAATAATTTTCTGTTTTTCTGGACAAAATGGGTAATTTGAAGAGGACAAAAGCAGTAAGTCCCCAGTGTTGAAAGCTTGCACCAGTTCTTCCAAGGTAAATGCAGAGTTAACATCCCTTGTGGAACAGCTTAAAAACGGCCAGAAAAATTACTGTTGCGCACAACAGTTTGTAATCTCTCTGTGCTTCAGGACAGACACATTTGAGGTATCAGCACGGGATTCGTGACTGATGCTGAGCATCCCACTGTTCTGCACGAGGCTAAAAAATTAATGTTAGTGGTGAAAGACCATGGGCAAATCTGACAAGGAGATGGGCTTTCCTCTCTCCCGGACTGCACTTCTTGCGTGGAAATCTTGCATTTTCCATAGAGTTGCTGTTTGAGCATTACTAGGAGAGTTTCATCCCACTTCTTCATGGTGTTTTAATATACTGACCCTGTCTCCTGGCTGTGCCATGTTCTTCTGTGTTATTTTGTTTTGGGTCCTCTGAAAATCACAGCAAAAGCAGAAGTATTGGGACAGAAAAAAGAATGGTGATAGTGTAGAGCTTGTTTTTAAGCCAATCGCTTCTACAAATGTTATGTGCAAAAAAAATCCAGACACTTAGGAAAAGATTAAAATTGTTCGTTTTGGAAAATTTACACAAAGAATCTCTTGGATACTTGCAGGTGAAGACGTGGGACGGATGGGTGGCCTCCCCAGTGTCCTGCTTGTGGTTTGAAGCCCTGCTCCGTAACACAGGGGCTGAGCCCAGGACTGGGCAGGTTCCTGCACGTTATTTTTTCCGATGTCCCTTGAGAGTTTTGTTTTCTGGTGACACTTGATGAGCAGTGAGTGTGCTGGCTGGGCTGCCACGAAGTGTGTCTGCTGCCTGCAGCAGGGTTTGGAGCAGGGGGAAGGGAGAAGGAAAGGAAAAGAGGGGGAGTGAGAGAGAGAGAGAGAGAGAGAGAGAGTCCTCGGCAGTCATTTATCTTGGGTATCAGCAAATGCTGCTCCTTCAGCAACTGCTGGATTTATTTTTAACTGCTTGACTCATTCTTTGTCAGATGATTGACCATGGAGCTGCATATTGGAACACGACTGTGCAGAGGAAGCGAGCAGAGCCGGAGGAAAAGGGGGAGTGGTGCTGGCGAAGGAGGTGGGATTTGGGAGCGCCGCTTCCCGTGCTCGGCGCTGCAGCGGAGCGCTCGCGGGCGGCCTGGGCGGTCAAGGAGGATGGTTCTGCTGAGCTGCAAAGAGCTGCTTCTTCCTTAAGAGAAGGAACCTGGACCTGGCACTTGGGACAGCAGGGTGCTGCTCGCTGACAAATTCCTGTTATTTTTTTTCTGTATGCTGGATGTTGCCTTTCTGAAGGATTCTCACCATGATTGATAGCTCCAAGAAGCAGCAACAGGGCTTTGCAGAGATTTTACCTGCAGGAGATGTTAAGTTGCTGAAAGAGAAGGAATGCCTTGATGTGAACAGCCAGAAAAGCCTCAAGGAAGGTCAGTGATTTGCTGGTTGGGGGACACAAAATGCAGTCCTATGTATATCCAGATCTCAGGCAGTTGCTATGTGATACTGTATGTCAAGGAGTATTTTGTGTGTGGAGTAAGTATTGATTTCACTCCTTAAAACTTACTAAAAGCTAAACTTAGAGTTTATCTGAGACTACTAAAATAATGATAGCTCAATTAATTGCGACGTGGAAGAACATGCGTGATTAAGCAGTCGTTTCAGTGCTCAGGCCATGAAGTGCTCTGAGATTGTCCCGTAAATAATGCACAAAATGCTTCAAAATGACAATGCTAAAAATAAAACCCCACAAACCTGTAGTTTTAGACATGTACTGCAAGCTAATTTGCAAGACTGCTGTTCTTAGCTGCAGTCGTTTTCAGTATTCCCTTCTCCCTCCCCTCCTACTTAAATTTAGGTTTGATTCTGCTTTCTAGATATATGCTTTTTCAAGTTATATTTTGTCTCCTTAAATGATTATGCATATAAACAATTTTTGAAAGGTTTAGAGGGGTTTAAACCTGGCAAATGTTCGTGGCTGATGCTGACTATACAGACTTGGTTTAAGGTAGTCCTCGCTGGGCTATGCAGAAACACTGCTGAACCGTGGAAGTTGCCTCGTTCCTTCTCCTAGCTGGAAATAACGGGGTGCTGTTAGGGAGGGTTGAAAAGAGACCTGCTGAGGCTGAGTGCCAGCCCTGCAGACTGCTCTGTCCCTGTCAGCTCCCTGCCCTTTGCAGGTCCAAATTCCTACTTTTTAAGCAGGCACCCTGTATTTTGCAGTAGAAATTCCTTTTTTTCCTTATAGAAATTAGAAATTCCTTATAATTTCCTTATAGAAATTCCTTCTTTTCTTAGCCTTTTCCAAGCTCTCTGCCTTGGGTTGTACCCTGGGTTACCTAGAGATCCAGGCATCTCCTCTAGGTTTTTGTGACAAGACCTCTAATTTTTTCCTCTCTTCATGAACTAGTGCTTTCTCAGAATCAAAGAGCGTTTTTTGTATACTAGAAACGTTTAAAATGCCAGAAAGATACCCCGTATTAATTACTCATTTCAATAACTGCCATTCTAGTTAAAAATAGCTTTATTTAACTCTTAAGTTAGGGCAAGAGGAAAAAAATATATGGAGTGTTGTTAGCGAGTGATTTTAGTGGCTGGGAAGAGGGTTCATGACGAGCTGGGTGCCGCGGAGCCCCGCACGGTGCGGCCGGGAGGGCGGTGAAGGACCCGCGGGTGCCGGCAAGGGGCCGTGGGGCCACGTGCGGCTGCGGGGACATTGCGGGCACGGAGCCACGTTAGCGGGAAATGGGGGAGAACCATGGAAAAGGTGGACGTGTTGGGTAGTGTAGGTGGGCTAATAAGCAACCACAGCAGTCGTGGTCCTTGGTCTTTTCATGTTGGTTATGTGGGAAGTGGATTAAAGAACTTGTGTTGCGATAAGGGTCTGTCAGAGTAGAGGAAGACCTGCAGTTATGGGATGCTCTTTTAGTCTAAATTCTGGATAGAATGAATTTTAGAATTGTATTTCTTTAGATATAAATAAAAAATAAATTCTAAATTCTTTAGAAATACTTTGTTATTCAGTGCGTGAAGGATAATTGTTTTCCCCAATTGCTACCTTTCTTCCTCTTTCCTTTTTTTTTTTTCTGCCTTAGTACTTCTTGATTTTTGTTTTTTTCCCAGTTGAATATTGCCTATCCTTTCATCTCTTCTAAATCTGGCAACTTAATAATTGCTATTAAAATAATGAACCTCTTTGAGAGTATGTATGACTGCATTAGCTTCTTTACTAGCCTTTTCTCTTTTCAAACTGATAAAAAGCCAAGCATTTTCTTTCATGATGTGTGTAAAAGAAATTGTTGAGAGCATTGCAAATCAGCTCGATTTTAATGTAGGTGCTGAAACAGAGCCTCACTTCTTCAGATTACAGTGTCACAAGGTATACAGTGCAGCGTTGCGTGGATTTTTTGTTTGTAGACATCAATTTAATTCCATGTAAATAAACCTCTTTGCTTTTAGAGCAGATACTGTTAAAACATTTGGCCAGAACATTATGTTCTCATATAATCGTTGTGGATAACCTGCTGTTTTCCTGTCGTGCAAATGGTGATGTGGTGGTTTTCACCACCCGAATCGTCCTTCTCTGTTAGGATGTAAACATACTTATGAATACTATCAGTTAATGGCCCAAACTGTAGAAGTTAAACATGGGGTTTTGTTGGGATCCCAGATGAGGCTCTTGGCAGTCCATGCAATTCAGAACGTGGCATTCGCTTCTGATCTTCTCGGCCTGTGGATGATGAAACGCGGAGGTCTGGAGGTTGCTGCTGTGAGCAGTGAACCTTGTGAGAACAATAAATGCGTTGCTTTTCTATTTGGTGCTGCTCTATAGGGGAAGAGGCGTTTGATGGAAACACAGATCCTCGCTCTGATTTCAGCACATTCCGCCCTAGCTGCGTTGGAGGCTCCGGCGGGAAGGACGGGTTGTTGCTTTGCTTGGGGTAACACACGTGGCTGCAGAGGAGCAAATTGCCCAAGAGCCTCCATCCTTGGAAACAGCCTCTCTCTTACTGCTTTATCTTCTGCCCGTTCTGTGGACATAGATCTTAATTTAACCTTGGCTTTTATTCCAAATTCCCTTTTATATGAGCAAGGAGCAAACACACTTTTGGGCTCTGAGCTTAGCAACATATTGATACCTGAGCAGCTCCTTCAGAAATTTCCAAAGCATTGACTGTTAATGTGATATAAGTGGCCAAACCATTTGCAAAATTCAAGTGAAAAACCTCAGATAAAATCAGCACATCATGCATAGTTAGTAAGAAAGTTAATACAAAATCAAAAACGTTAGGGTTAAATTTAGGCTTCAGATGTCAACATTTCTAACTGAGTGAAGTTTAGGAAGTCCTGCCTTGTACCTAGCGTGGTTTAGATATTAAGATTGCTAAACTCATGCAAAAGTGTGCGATTATGTAGGAAAACTTTTGAAGATGCAGAATTAATTTGGTGAAACAAATTAGCCTGTTACCTTCTCGCATGGCTTTTGGAAGGCCATTTTCCACCTTTGCAAAATAGGTTTGTTTGCACCGTACTTGGGATATTAATCCAGTTTATTAATCCAGTTGCCTTGCAGCTTAATTGGAAGGAAAGAAAACTAATCAGGAAGAAAACTCCAGCCTGAAGCGCAAATTCTTCCCCGATTTTGAATTGCTTTTTTTATTCTGCTGCTCTGTGAGCAGCTGAGGACTGGCAGGTGCCAGAAACTGGATACAGGGCAGAAGAAACCGGAGCGGGGGGCGGCTCAGGTGCTTGCTGGGCTGGGGATCGCCGGCTGCCACAGGGCTGGGGCTTCCTCCGCTCCTGCCTTGCAGTCAAGTCAGTATTTGTATTATTTAACAGAAGGCCCGGTTTTGCTGGTAGGTTAAGTGTTGGTAATAGGCTTAATCTCCACTGCTGTAGTGGCATTTTAGGCTTGTGGATTGTGCTGGTATTAAAAAAAAAGCCTTACACTTTGTTCCATGGAGTTCAGAAGTGTGTTTGTGATCCCCTCATCCATGGAGGCCTACCAGGTATCTTCTTCTGAGACACTAATAATGGAGAAAAATATCAGGGGAAAAAAGGGCATTATTCTGGTTTTCTTTTCAATTGGAGGGCGCCGTGAATCCAGAGAACTGCTTGTGGGATTACCGTGTGCTTCACAAGTGAATCAACACTTGGTACTATTTTCTCGTTCAGCGTTAACAAGATGTATATTGTAATCCCATTATTTCAAAGATAAACAAACACTTCGACGCTTTGATCCAAGGCTATGCAGCATTAGCCTGGTTTTGCACGCAGCCTGTGCAGGATTAGCAGCCAAGGCGGCCGCTCCTGTCTCCTCAGGGGACTCCCTGTGACTGCCACCAGGTTTCCAAAGGTTTCCATGAGTGCCCTCCTGCCGGCCCCTCCTGGGCTGGCTTGGCAAGGAGCGACGTCCATAAACTGCTCTTAGAAGAGTCCGTTTCCAGCCCAACTCAGGTCTGGGCCAGCGACGCGCGGGGGTCCGGCCGGGCGCTTACGAGGCCCAGGACGGCCGGAGCTCTGCGGCTGACGCCAGTCACTGAGGAAATGGGAATATGTGGGTTGGAAATCGCACTGAGGTTGTACTAAGCAGGGGAATACTTGCAGGTTTAGAAACTGTAATTGGTGCTGAGAGACTTAATGCATGCAATTTTACAAAATACCTGAAATTTAAAGTTTAATTTATTCAGTCTTTCCAGCCATGATGGCAATTTTTTCCCCCTTCAATTTATAGGTTTAGAAAGAACTGTAGAAAGTACAGGGCTTTTCTCATTCTCCTTTTTTTGTTGTTGATCATGCTGGCAGCCCCTTGGGTGAGTGGTTTGAACATGGAGGCCGCAGTTGTCTCCCAGCACCGCGGCGCTCCGCGGCAGCGCAACACGGCGCCCGCTGTCCTGCTTCCAGGACCCTTAAACCCAACGGGTGCTGAATGAAGAACAAACCCAGGGAAGCTTTTAGCCACCTCTCCTGTTCAGCTCTTGCTCCTCCGCTTGCAGAGCAGTAACGTTGCTTCTGGAGGCAGGTGTGTGTGTGGTGGTGTCACCCGCCTGGAGACGGGAGCTGTCCCGAGGACACTGTTGGGACATCCAGAGGCCCCTCAGGGTGCCCTGCAGATCCCTGCACGCTGCCCTTGCCCATCGCGTTTCCAGGCTGATAAAACCGCGTGGTGCTGAAAGCAGGTGTGGCTGGAGACCTGCCTCAAACGAGTGCCAGTGTGGGACTGTCTGACATTGCAGATTATTTGGGCTATGTCCTTCGAAGAAGAACTGCATACAAAATAAATGGGAAAAGTATATAAAAATAATTTTTATAAACCATAGTGGAAGATGAATCTTTTTTTAAAATGATCCTTTGACAAAATTGAAGATTCTGAAGTTTGAAGCCAATATAACGAGCTTGTTCAAATTTAAATGGTGCTAGATTTCTGTAACAATGAGTTATTATTTTTGAGATTATTTAACATTCAAAAATATTAATTATTATAGCCAATGTATCATCATTTCTGAGCTAGTGATGAGTACAAAAGTTCTTCATGCATTTTGTGTTTAAAACACTGTCCAGCTTATTCCGAGCTGCTTCCAGCCCGGTGTTTCCGTGACTCCCCCTCCCCTGCACCTGCCAGGCAGGGGGGCAGCGCGTGCAGGGCCTGTCCTGCCCATTCCCTCCTGCCCGAACCAGCCTCTTCACCTGACAAGCATCAGTGAAAAATTGAACCATTTCGGCCTTAGCAGTATAGGCCAGCGCCGTGTGTTGTGTGGGACTTGGGGAGAACAGGTCATAGCTCGGGAGAACACACAAGTGCCCTCTCCGGGAGATGAAATTGGTGTGAATTGCGAAAAGGCGGAAGGATTGTGAGAAGCCCGAGCAGAGAGCGCTCAGTGATGAGCCAGGGGGAGCTTGTAATTAAGGAATTGCTATTGGATTTCTGTACCATGGTAATTGCCACCGTGTAGGGTGCAGAGCTGTTCTTGCTGCAGCCTTCGTGCTGAAGTCTGGTCTCTTCGTCTGCCATCAAATACAATGTCCCCTTCTGCTGTACTGCAACCCTGTTGTTTGTACATTTGTATTATACAGTCACGGTGCCAAAAAAAATAATTATAATATTAAGTGCTTAAGATTGAGGATGGTACCTTACATTTTAGGTGATGGACAAGTTCATCTTTTGCAGCAACACTTCAGCACAAAGGTTACCGCTGTTGTTAGTGTTGCTTTGGGTGAATAAAAGCAGTTTGAGAGACTTTGGGTGAATAAAAGGAGTTTTAAGCTGGCAAAAAGAAAATGAGGCTTTTTGTGTAACAGCTTTTAATTTACAGGCAAGGAGGATGTTTTGGGCACTGTCTGTTTCCATGGCAGCCCTGCACCAGCAGCCGCCTGCTGCTCCTGTGCATTTCCAAGGGAGTGTACAGGAATGTCGGACATGGCATTTTCCCATATTACTGAATTTTGAAGGGCTTAAACAGCTAATAGCCACTGAGTTTTTACTTTGGAAGAAATGTGATGATTGCCTACAGAACAAAAATAAATGCATTTGATGTGTTCTTTCTCTTGGTGCTGCCTGGAAGATTTGTGTGCTGCCAAATGAGCCCCTTCTCGGTGATGCAGTGTCTGTAACCTCAACATAATTTTATCTGTCAGCAACTATTTTAATGCCATGTTTTGTACCTAAAAGTGAAATGTAACTGATGTTAATAGGACAGATAAGTAATTGCAAAGGATACAGAATTGTTAGTGTTAGAAATGCTGCGTACATTATGAGTTCTGGTCTTGGTCAAGGCAAGAAGTGGCACTGAAAGCCTGTCACTCAGGAGATAACATTGTTCCTGTGGGACAACTGACATTTATTTTTGGCCTCTACATTCCAGTGTTTGTGATTATATAGTCCTGCTTTGAGGCACCTTTTCCACAGGATACAAATTACAGATTTGTAACAGAGCGAGAGCTAAAAGCCACTTGCTTAACTTCGATAATTACTGTTTGCTTGCAGTGATTTTGTAATATATTTAATCCTCACTGGAGCATTCACACCAAGCAAAACCTAACTGGTTTGGCCAAAGTTTTTTATCCCTTAGAATTTTGTGTAAAATATGATGTGTACATTAAGTGCCTCTTTGCTGATGATCTCCTGAGCAGCCTGGTACTTGAGCAGGGGGCTGAGGAGCCGCTTGTGTCGGGGCCCTTAAACCTCTGCACTCGGTTGGGCTCGTAGCAAATGTGGGAACTCGGAGAGTGCTCCGTGTGTGGCGGCAGCGCCCGTTGGCTTTGTGTGACCCCCACTGCCACATCAAATGTGTCCCAAAGTAATGACGTGGTGATGGGCACCAGGTAAGAGACAAACTCTGCTCTTCGTACTGCCTGCCCTTCCTTCCCTGTCTGGAAGTTGCCTCCTTTGCTGGGTGTAGAAGATGCTCAAACAGTGAGAGCAGCAGCTGCTGCCCACAGCTTTTAGGTGTTGAAAGGTCTGTAGGAAGTCAGCAGGTTTGTACTGACTGCTGCTGGTCAAATAATCTGATCTTGGTATTATGAGGAAGGATTATGGTTTGGGATGTCATAATTATTAAGTAACCCAAGTTATATTGAAAGATGCAAAGAACTGACTTCTTAAGGCTATTTTCTTAATTGATGATTCTACTGACTGAAGGAATATATATATGGAAATTATAGAAACTGCTGCCTGGTTAAAATGTTAATGTTAAACTCACAGTGACTGAGGACACAGTGTCCTCAGGGCCCCTGTCCCCAGCAGGGGCAGCCAGGACTGACCCAGCCGCTGCGATGGCCCTGCGTGAGGCTGCTGCTGCGTCGGGGCAGCGCAAGGTAACCAGACGTGTCCACATTAGGGATATATTCACATTTTTAACTCTTTGTCACTCCTGGGCCTTTATTTTGAAGATCAGCTTCTGTGATTCTAAATGCTTCCGTGTGGAAGTGCAGGAATGAGAGGCCAGGGTTAACACAGAGGGAACCCATCTGCTGGAATGAGTGAGCAGGACGGCGGGGTCCTGAGCCGTAGTGCCCTGTGTCTTCTGAATTCTCCCTTCTCAGGCTCTACACAAAAATCAGTGCAGTATAATGAATTTGGCTAATGCCTTGGTCATTTGTACATTATTTGGAAGCTTTGCCTTCCCAGCTCATACCTCCGTGTGTGCAGGACAGAGATTTCCTTCTTGTTTGTTATTGATTCTTCTGGGAATCTCAGAATGTAGATTTCTGTACCTGTATCTGATAGGGCAACTCGGTGTTTTGTGTTGTAACCAACCTGCATCTGCTCTGTCTGGGCAGTTTCTCACTTAACTAAGTGAGCTTTTCTTAGCTAAAATTGCAAAGCTCTGCTCCATTCTCATGTCTCATGCTTGTCTTTAGAGATAATTTCATCACATTTTCCTTATTGGAAACTCGTGACTTGGTTTCCATGGCTCCCACTGTGTCTCTTTCTGGTGATTCTTTCAGCTGCTTTTTGTGGGTCCATTTTCCTTTTTTGCTTTTCTCAGAAATCATCTCTACTTTTCTCCCTTTATGTCCCTCCCTCTTACTGCTTTTTTAAATCTTTTTTTGCTTTATTTTTGATTAGGTTCCACTCCCCCACAGAGCTGGAAGTCAGTCTTAGTTTGGAGTCCAGATTCTCTGAGAGCTCATAATGCCTTCTAGAATCACCACAGTGACCACGTAAAGCTCATTGCTGTCTATCCCGAGACCAAGCTGAATATCTTCCTCACCTGGGCTTGCCAACCCTTGGCTTACCCAAGTGGTGCTTCTCTCCCTAAGAAACATCTCCGCTTATTTATTTGTTTACTTTTTGTCTGGGTGAGGCTGCAAGCATTTTAGGTCCATGTGTTCTTTATTGAGGTATAAATTTTAGCTTTTTTTTTTTTCCGGCTTGTTTGCTTTGGAAAGGCAATGGGTTTTTTTTTTCAGTCTTTCAACCTTTTAAAATTATTTATTGATTTTGTTTTTAATTCATAATAACTTGCTTTTTAGAATGTATTTTCTTTATTCACATTTCTAAGTGCTCAGCATTTGAACAAAAGAATCTAACCTCAAACTTTCTTTTTCCTTCCCCTTAATTTTGGAATTCATGGTAAAAGCACCTGGTTTTCATCCTGATTTGTTTCTCTTCCCTCTGCTTGCTCTGCTGTGTGAGATACCTGCTCTCATGTATCCCTCCTGGCGCTTCCCCCTCCGCCTGCTCCTGGCTGGTCATTCTTCACGGTGTCAGGTATAAGGGCCTGCTCTTTATCTACTAAATGAGGAACTGGATATTCTAGATAATTTAAAAAATCGGTTGCTCTCTCTCATCTCTGCGGTCCTCCCACGGGTTCTGCTGCTTGTCCTGAAATAAATGGGACTTAAATCCTCCTCCCTCATTTGCTTTGTGATGCCTGGTGTAGATTAATAGATGGCTGGTAAGCGAGGGGTGTTATGGGAGACAATAAATATATATATTTGCTTTTTTAAAGAAAGATGGAAGGTTCACACGGGTTTAGTGTGTTCATAAAGTGTTTGCTCGGCCTTCCTGTCACTTGCAGGTGGAAAACTGAAGGCTCCTTCCTAGCTCTCGCTTTGAAGTGAACGCTGTGGTGCTGAAGGGAGCGGTGTGCTTGGTTCCTGCCGGGGCAGGGGTCTGCAGCCTGGGATGCTGCACTGGGATAAGGCGCCCGCGCCAGGGCCTGCCAGCACCCACTGCACTGGAATGCATTTTGTGATCGTGGATGCGGGTGCTGGAAGGAAGCAGTAGAGAAGTTTACCTTAAAATAGAGCATCTTTGTGCGTTTTATGTGATTTACAAGGGGTTGGTAGAAGCAATGACTGTAATAGAGCTATTCACTGCAAATGGCATCACCCAAATGGTTACAGAGTTGTTAAGTTTGTGGTTTAAGATGTCTCCTCTTTCCCTACGCAAACAATCAATCTACAAACTGACTGATTTTAGCATCCCCCCTCTTTTTGTGTGCTCCTTTTTCCCTGTAGATGCTAATTTCTCACTTCGGGGCTTAGCAGAGTCGGAAGGGTTTTCTCCATGTAGGGATCTCTCAGTGTTATAAGCACCGTACTGTGAAACATGTAGCTTGGATAGAGACTCCTCTTTGCACGTGAATTCACGGTGCCTTATTTCATGTGTCCTCTTTCCTGATGAGCTGCAGTCTTTTTCAAGATAATTTGATGCCCACAATTCTTCAGAATAGTAACTCGAATTCACAATACCAACCTGTAGTAGAAATGCTGTTTCCCTAAAAGACTAAAATTTTATGTTTAAGAGAAGGCAGGAGGGAACCTATAGTTAATGAATCTCTTGGCTTTCTCAGAGTTAAAATGTACAGGGTAAAAAGTTGTCATGTCTTATTGATACATCTCTGCCATTTAAACTGCCAGCTAAACTGTTTTCTTAAAGATAACCTAAAACTACTCTTCCTGCACTGAGACTGTGCACATCAAGCTTGTTTGCCATGGCATTCCTTACAGTTTGTTAAATAAATAACGTCTCATAAAAATAAAGAACACGTAGCTGTTGTTTGCAATAGATTTCAAAGAATAGCTACTGTAGCTGCTTCCTACACGCTAGTTTTCTAGTTTAGGGAGCTGTCCCAAGCCTGCGGGGAGCAGCAGCCCCGCAGGGGCGCGGGCCCGTGCACAGCACTGTGCCCGTGCTGCGGAGCGGGGGCCGGCTCCCCACTTGTGTCTGCTCATACTGGAAGGCCCTGCGCTCACACTGCGGAAATGGGTTTGTAGATAAAGCTCCTGGTGGAAACGTATTGGAAATCACAGGTAGCGCCTGCCACTGAGGGGCTTTTCTCTCAGCAGAGCAGCAGTCCCGTCCCCGCGCCCACCCGCAGGGAACGGCCTCTGGGACAGAGCGAGGTGCTGCCGCGCGGGCAGCTCCCGCCTCCCGCGTGCTCCTCGCTGCCGCGCGGGGCTCCTGCGGGATTCCTGATCCCTCCTGATGCCGGGGCCTGTGTCAGAGCCAGCTCCACGCTCTAAGCACAGTGTTCTGCCCTATGGCACGTGCTGGGCGTGCGTCCTGGTAGGAAGCGTGTTGTGTGGGAATGAGCCTTCTGATTCCCAGTGATTTGTTTAAACTTGATAGGCTTTAAGTTGGATTTCCAGTTGGAACCATGGAAATGCCTGTTCATACGCACATGAGCCTGGGTCTTGGGGCAGACCAGGCCAAATGGTTTGGTCTGAAAGCTGTGTGGTTTCCTGCAGAAAGGCAGGGGATGATGCCCTGAGCTCAGAGGGACTCCCGGCTCCCAGTCACACACAGAGAGCCTGGAAGGGGCATCGTGGCAGGGCCGTGGGCTGCAGGTCACATCTCCAAACTCACTTGGAGCAACAGGAACACCAAAACCAAGTAACCAAATCTTCAGACTCCTATAAAATATTTTTGCAGTTACCTTCTGGTTCTTTTAGCATCATTGAAAAATTATCATTACTAAAAAAAAAAAAAAAAAACAACAACAACAAAAAAAAACCTCATTACTTAAAGAAAATATTTTTGAGCTTCTCGGTGCTTATACGGCACAAGAAAATAACACGCTCATTTTCAGGGTTTGCCTCGCTCAGGCCAGTTTTAATGCCTTAGCCAGAGGAGTATCCTTCCTGTGCTGCAGGACAGGAAACAGGCCCGTTCCTTGAAAACAAAGGCCTTTGCTTGGGCTGCTTTTTCAGAAGTTGCCTTCGGTTTGATGTCGTGCACAAAGCGTTCACCTGTTTGCTTCCTTGGGAAGCACAATGGGAGCAGCGGGCAGAAACAGCCGAGCCGTGTCTCTGAGCCACCAGGGGAGAATCTGGGAGCCCAAGGACTGCTTATCTTGAATACTCCATTCTTGACCAAGCTGTGCTTCAGAGCAGGAGGTGACATTTCCCATTAGGATAACAGCTTTGTAAGGTGGCCAAGAAATGATGATGTACAATGAAAAACTGATTGAGAGAGGGTATGTGCATGAATAATATTAAGTATATATTGTTACATTATATTTAATATGTCGTGATAAATGAGGCCAAGTCCAGTTGGAGGCCTGTGGCCGGTGGTGTCCCCAGGGGACAGGACTGGGCCCAGTGCTGTTCAACCTGTTCATCAATGACCTGGACGAAGGCACAGAGGCACCCTGAGCAAGTTTGCAGATGATCCCAAGCTCGGTGGAGTGGCTGACACTCCGCAGGGCTGTGCTGCCATCCAGGGGGATCTGAATAGGCTGGAGAGTTGGGCAGAGAGGAACCTCATGAGGTTCAACAGGGACAAGTGCAGGGTCCTGCCCCTGGGCAGGAATAACCCCAGGCACCAGCACAGATCAGGGGTCGACCTGCTGGAGAGCAGCTCCACAGAGAGGGACCTGGGAGTCCTGGTGGACACCAAGTTATCCATGATCCAGCAGTGCCCTCGTGGCCAAGAAGGCCATTGGGCTCCTGGCTGCATCAGGAGGATGTTGGCAGCAGGACAGGGAGGGGATACCTTTTATGAGGCCTAGCTGATAAGTTAGAAAAAGCATGTGAATATGTGAAATAGAGCGTGCTTATCAGAAGTAACCAAAAAGCAGCACAATACAACATAAATAGGGATTGTAAGCAATTCCTCTTAGCTACATTATTAGCATGTGATCCTTATCGATAGGGGTTTGGGAGGTTACTGTCAGGTCTGAATGCTTGCAGCCAAAATATTGCTTAGGCTGTTTAGCATCTTCTGAAATGTTTCTCTTCGTGCTGGGCTACCTTGGCTTACATGCAAACGAACGACTGTTTTCTTTCCAGTGCTTCAGCTAAGGCTACAGCAACGGCGGACACGAGAACAGCTGGTGGACCAGGGCATCATGCCACGTAAGACTGGCTTTTATTTCCTAATTTATATCACTCTGCATTGTTTGAAAACGTAGAATGAAGATTATTGTTTCTATAAAAATTCTTAAAAATAATAATAGTTTGATAAAACCCTTGGGATCCTTTTGTAGTATAAATGAGCCTATGTTTTTACCCTTTGGTTAATAAAGCCCTTGAGACCTTATCAGAATATATGCCTGTGTTTGGGATGCAGATTCCTGGTGGGATTTGAACCCTGTGACATGGATTCTAAATTACTTTTGTCCTTGAGGGTGGCTTTTCTGGTTGCAGTTAATTCTGTTTCCAGAGAGAGAAAATTGCATATTTATGACTCATCCCACTTTACATCCTCCAGACTCTGCCCTAAGATAATGTTGATGTTAGGCTGTAACCAGGCAATGCGCTTGCCAGCTTTCCTCCATAAGATTCATGTTTTTAGGGCTGAATGCGTGTTTCACACTTGCAGTGTCAGGAGAGCCACAGGCCCAGATTCCTTCCGAGCTGTTTGTATCTGCTGCTGAGAAATACAGAATTGGGGCTTTTTTAGTGCAGTAAGAGTTATCTTTACACTTAGAGGAGAGGCTGCCGTTGCAGGCGGCACCCCGGCCGTGCCGGTTCAGCCCGAGGCTCGGAGCGCTGCTCTGAGCACAGGGGACCTTTCTCCTCGCAGCTCCCGCAGGTCGGACATGCTGAGGGTCCGGATGGGGTCTCTGGCCCAGCACCAGGCAGTGCTTGTAGGAGGGACACTGGGATCCTTCACCCTGTGCAGGAGCTTCTTGCTTTGGGTTCCCCTCTGCTAGACACAGTGCAGCTCATTTGGAGCAGGGGCATTTCTGGTAATCAGTGCTCTTTGACACATGCTGTTTGTGTTCCTTGAGTACTGCAGACACTGCCCTGTGGCAGAGAGCAGTAAAACAGCAGGATGTCTCCTCCAGCTTTCCTGCTGTAAGAGTTTTCCCTCCATGAATGAGGTTCCCTCCGTGAACGTGTTCTGGTCGTACGGAGTGAACCACAGACACGCTCCCTGCTAGGATGCACTGACGCCAAAACTCAGCTCTCAAAAAATCCTGAGTTACCACTACATAAGCTTTCCTTGTGGTTAAACAGAAAGAAATAGCAGATGTTGATCATGGCAAGGTAAGGTCACGTTGCCATACTATAAGGACTATATAACTGTCTGCCCCAGTCTGGGACAGAGGACAGACAGCTGGTTCCTCATTGACAGACCAGGTCCCTCCTCACTCTGTGATCCCATAATTTACTTGGTGTTTTTGAGGAGCACATAGGGGCTTGCTGTTGTTGCTGCTGCTGCTGCAGTGCTTTTTACAGTAGACAGCAGGCTCTGCAAATACCTCCTTTCTGTCTGGATACCAGTAGACCTCAGTATAGGGAAGAGAATGCAATTTATCTAAAATGTTGCTCTGGAAGTTTTTTATTTGATCTTGCATTTAGTTGAAAATTGCTTTGAATTGAGACATAGTGTGTTAACATTCTGTTTTCTAACCCATTTCTAATCTGATCACTTTGGGTTTCCTACAATATATTAAAAAAGCATAAATATTTTAAATGGACAGTCTAGCTGCCTACTAACAGCAAGATGAAGTATAGATGGATAGTAATACAGTGGAATAAATGAGACAATATTTTTGCCTTCTGAATGCTTCCTTACAAAACTGCTGTGGAACAGTTTTGCTCAATAGAGAGACCTGGGTACCTGGTGTTAATGTGCTTAACTGTTACACAGGAGCATCTGGTAAACTCCAGTATTGCACATACCCTGCAGAGGGGTGGTAATCATCATCTAAGCAAGTATAACTGGGGTGAATCAAACACATAAGCCTGCCTAGGTGCAAAACCAGCTTCAAGACGGTGCTGAATGCCCACAGAAGTTTATAGATTGGAATATTGCTTTGGAAATCATGCCCTGTCAAGTTAACTTTTTCTTTCCCTTCACAGCTTTGAAAAGCCCAGCTGCATTCCATGAGCAGATAAAGAGCCTGGAACGAGCCAGGGTAAACACTATGCATAAACTTGCTGTTAATATATGAAAATGTTGGTTCCATATGGTAATAAATGTTTTGATTACATCTAAAATTTATTAATACCGTGCTTGCATACATGCTTACATCTTGGAAGATCTGTTGTAATAAAATATCAGTATTAAATATAAGAGGAGTTTTTTTAATCATCTGTAAATCAGGCAGGTGGGGTGATAAAATACAGCCACATTCTATGTCTGTCCCCTTCCAGTGAAAGGACAGAACGCATGGGTTGAAATGCAACTTGTACTGTATTCTTGTAGCAGAGTTCTGGCCTATGCTACTGTTTCTGACTTGTTTGGGGAAGACTAATTCAGAGAAGTGAACTCCAGTGGTCCTGTTCAAACAGTGAAGTTCATCTATCTGAAGGCAACATATACTGTAAATACTGGTTGCATATCAGCACTGTGTCAGTGAACCATCTATTTCATGCTTTTTCTAGTAAATGCTAATGTAATGTAATTTTTTTCTTTAAAGACTGAAAATTTTTTGAAGCACAAGATTCGCAGCAGACCGGATCGGTCTGAGCTGGTTAGGATGCACATCCTCGAAGGTATGTACCCAGATCACGTCTTTTGCAGCCTGTAACTTTGGGCCCGAGTCTTAGACTTTGTTGTGATTCATTCATAAAGGTTCATGTACTGTGTTTCTCCACTTCTACAGTGCATCTGTTGTAATCTGTATTCTAAAGCTGTATGATAGTAGACAGATGTCTTTTAGGGAAAGGATTCTCCACTGAGTATTTGTTTGCCAGTGCGTGTCGCTGTTATTCTGTAAGGGTAGTTGCACCATGTAGTACGTGCATACGATACACAGTGCTTCACCCTCTACTGGTCATTCCAAAGCAACCTGACAGCTTTATACGACTTGTTTGTTTGTTTGTTTCCAAGAAAACATAAGTAACCCTTAGTAAACTTGGCTTTTATGGTGCTTGGTTATTTTCCTTGTTGTTGATGTGATTTGAAACAATAGCTTTTTTTAATGAACAGGGCTGTATTACTGTTTGCACTAAAATCTTGCCAAATATAGAAAATATCAAATAACTGCAGTCCAAATCAGTTTAATATTACAATTAAACCAGTTTATATTAAGTAATTATTAAAAAGGTTCATTTGGATACCCAGCTCCATATTGATAGCCCATCTGCATGCTGTCATTGAAATACTCGACTTTGAGCAGAATACTTAAATCAAGATACCTTTCAGAGACATTTGCAGAGCCTTCACTACAAGCTACGCAGATGAAACTGAAGAGAGCTCGGTTGGCAGATGATCTAAACGAGAAGATTGCTCAGAGGCCTGGCCCTATGGAACTGGTAGAAAAAAACATTCTCCCTGTAGACTCCAGTGTTAAAGAAGCGATAATAGGTAAGTAGGACGGCCACAGGTTTTATCTGTTATCACTCCAGTATTACAGAAAATAATAATTGAACTCTTAAGAGTAGCATTCACCCCAGGAAGACATACTCTTTTCTGAGTCCTTAACGCTGTCACCTGTTAATTGAGGATAGTTGTGCTAAGTTCTTTTTTTTTTCTTCAAAGCTGTTAGACCTGCATAATTGGAGTACAATATTTCTCTTGAAAATACTTGGTTTTTTAGTAAAAACATCCTACAAGTTAATCATGGATACCTCTGATGGATTAATTCATGGTCACATATGTTCATGTGCCCTGCTAAGGTGCTGAACATGCCTTTTCACCTCTTGCAAGGAGGAACCTCTGTTTACACACTTGGTTTTATCAGATCTATTTGACTTTCATTGTATCAAAACCCCAGTAAGTACTTGGGTACTATGTAGCTAGGTTGTCCTGAAATCAGATCGGTTCCAGCAAGTAGCTAATTCTGACCCCAAAGCCTAGATTAAATTTTTTTTAACTAAAAAAGAGTTTTTTACGTGTGTCTTTGTAAACATTGTAGCAGTTGGACAAGAGAATTACCCTCAAGCTTTGGATGATTTTTCCTTTGACGAGGACAGCAGCGATGCCTTATCGCCAGATCAGCCAGCGAGCCAAGAGTCGCAGGGCTCCACGGCCTCCCCGGGCGAGCCCAAAGTGAGCGACTCGCCCTCCCCAGTGACACCCAGCGCCACAACCTCAGCACAGGTACGGGCTCAGACACAATCACCTCGGCACATACTCTGTTTTGCTGCTGGATAAACAGAGCAGAGCCTCATAGGAAATGACCACATCTGTTGTTGCAAGGTGCTGTCCGGAGCTCCATTTTCTGTTGAGGAGTTTACAGAGCAGCATCCTGGCACTGGTGACATTTGGTACAGAATTTACTCTCTAAGCTAAAGTAATCTGTATTTTTTTTTTTCTGTGAAGTTTTTGGTGTTTCCTTGAATTGTTTACAGTGTGGAAAATACATGAAATAGTCAAATTTGTGAGGATTTTGAAGAACAGTTTCTTCACAAAGGTATAATTTGGAGTGGTTTAAAGTTAAACTTCTCTATTGCTGAGAGAAAAAAAAATGGACTTGAAAGAAATACTTCTGTATTTTTAACAAGACTTGCAAAAATGAATTTTGAAAGAGAAAATTTCTTTAAACAGTTTAATTTGTTAACTGAAATGGACATTGCCAAACTTTGGATGCTGCTCCCAAAAGCAGATACAATAATAGCTTTATATTACTTTTGTACATCCTAATTATTTTAATGACCAGGGATGCTTTACAATTCCATATTTCAGGATTACCAGGATCTGGAATTACTCTCATTGCTTTTCTTATTGCTGCAGTAAGAGACAGGAAGCATTGCAAAGTTCATCCTCAGAACCAATACTGGACAAATAGTAGTGTACATCCCTTTTATTTCAGTGATTGCTGATGTGCAAATTAAGACGTACATTAGGTTTCATGTTGAAAAAATACAGTTTGTGTTGAATGAGCTGAAAACAAGCCACATGCAATTACATCCCTGAGTAAAGAGTTTGCTTTCTAATGGAGAGTTAAATCAAAACCCTCAAAGCAATGCTGCATGCCAAAAGCTCTTCAAGTAGAAGCATGAGACAGATACGTGATTGCCGCAACAAAATAATACTGCACTTGAAGCCGATTTGAAAAGCACTTAAGTGGGACTTCAGCCTTCTGCTCACGAATTTCATAATGTACCTCTGCCAGTTCTGTGTACATACACACAA
This sequence comes from Nothoprocta pentlandii, assembly GCA_013398315.1. Lineage (NCBI taxonomy): Eukaryota > Metazoa > Chordata > Aves > Tinamiformes > Tinamidae > Nothoprocta > Nothoprocta pentlandii. The sequence goes on from VZSG01000045.1 coordinate 77,338, forward strand.
TGCAAAGATGCTCTTGTGCAGCATGAACAGATCTTTCCTTGTTCCTTTCGAAATGAAGAGCCCTGCGTATTGCTTACTGGAGATGTGTCTGGGAAATTGCTCTTTTATTCTCTTAATTTCCTCCGACAAACATGACATTTTAGTACAAGAGGAAAGGCCACGAGTGGTTTGGAAGCAGAGGGGAACAGGCAGGGCTCTTCCCGGGGCTCCCTTCTCCACACCCTGGTGTACCCTGACTGGGAGCCTTCAGCTCACACGGACTGGTGAACTGAAACGTGTTTTGCACCCGAGGTTTGCATGTGGCAAGGGTTCGGTGTTTAACCACCCTAAACACATTAGATGCTTCTGTTCATAATTCTGAAGACATTAAAGCTTTTTTCACCAGAACAGCTAAAGAATTCTGCTTGGTTAGAAAAAATATAATGATGTTTTCTTTACTGTATTCGCCATAGCTTGTTGATTTGCTATATGCTTATGTGCAGTCAGAAGAGGAGGTCCAAAAATGGTAATATCTTTAACTCAGAATAAATATGAAGTAATCTTTGCATTACTTTATAAAGTGATCAAATTAAGAAGCTGAAAGCTTCCTTTTTGTTACTTATCACTTACTTGTTACATTTTTAAATATTATACTTGGCATCTAAGCTGATACTTGCAGTAAACTTGGAAAGTCTGTTTTCCAAATATCCAATCATCCTTTGTATTTTAACTTCACCTCTTAAGAGTACTTGGATCATTTAAGATGCAAGGAAAAGGTTACTCGTTTTATGGCCAGGAGACTACTACTGTGAAGCTCTATCAATACGAGTTTAAGAGATTATGTTCAGAAGTATATTAGTAGCTTTGCTTTTCAAAGGGCCTTGTGTGGTCCTTATACAGATGTTTTGTAGCATATAAAGGGTGACTAAGAAATACGAGTGAAGTTCCGTTATTTGTATAGCATCAGAATGATGAAAGGCAAAAGATTCCATGATAAATAAGCTGAAGTGGCAAAAATTTCTTTTTGAAGGAACTTCATGAAAAGAATATTTAAGAACTAGTAAGTTCTTAAAGAACTGGTAGTACAATAAATGACATTTTTGATTACTTTTTAGACCTGTTACTGCTATGTAATTAGAATAAGCATTCATAACTTGATAGCAACAGGGGTGGAATATCTTGGAATACGGCAGGCAGTGCCCTTTTTAAAGGGATAGATCCCTCAGAAGTGCCCTGCCAGTTGTTGTGCAAATAACAGTTGTATGCAGATATCTGAGGCTTTGCAGAGGGACCACTTTGAAAGGTGGTGTAAAAATAGAGGCATTTTTATCTTTAACCTCCACCACAAACTGGCACAAGATGGGCATGTGTGCAGCATTTGAGGCACTGCCTAGGCTTGGCAGGCTAAATCTTGCAATTGAATAATGCAGGATCACTTGCTTTTCCCCCGGAGAGCTGAGCTACATAGATAATTACTTGCTAATATATAAGTTGTTTTTACTGTATATGCAACTGACTCTATTTCAGGAATTAAAAAAAAATAAATCCCAGACATATTACAGATCCTCCCTGCCTTTAAGAACACAGGGGGAAAAATCTGATCAGCAAAGCAAGCTGTGACTTAGGGATAAAGCAAAAATTGCCAGAGCTGGACAGAAGCAGATCACAGAAAAGATTCTTCTGGTAAGAAACCCTGTAAAGGAAAAAAAGCAACAAACGTACTGCACAGCTGAGATCAGGCAGAGACAAACTACGTTAAATGCAGCAGAACGGTCACCAGAAACACTGAAGTGGAAACTTCACCATAACAGAAATGTGAGCGAGGTGCAGGGGCCAAGTGCCTGCATGCTTGGCTCTGGAAACTGCCGTGCCAGGAACAGAAAGGCAGCAGAAGGCACTCCGAGTGTCTGAGTGTCAGTTTGATCCTGTGTGTTACCATCTTCTGAAGGAAAGTGGAGCTCATATTAATTCAAAACCTGAAAACATTGCATAAGGACAAGTGAATGTCTATCCCTGTTACAATCCAAGGTTTTGAAACATTCTTAAGAGAAAAAATATTGAATGATGAAATTCATACAACAAATGTTGTATTAGATAATTTAATTGCTTTCTTAAGCAGTGGAAATCAATCCAATTGATCCAATCAAACCAATCTCTTCAATCAGGGTTAATAATCATGGACTTTAGCAAAAACGAGAAGGTGGAGACTAGTAGAAACTTATAGTTAGCGCTACAGAGAGAAGAAACTTATTTGGGCAGAGCCTGTTCCTGTAAGTCCGACTAACTAGCCTGATGAGAAGGCGTTTGCTTTTCCTTATGTCAGCAGCAAAGGTACTTGGACAGCTGTCAGTTCCAGAAGAATTTTATAATCATAGAGTTTTTTCCTGACGCTCTTTTTTTAAACGATTTTATATATTTTTTTGTGAATGTAAAATGACTGTAAGTTATTGTATTCTTTCACGATGATTTTGTGAATCCTCACGTGTGGATGTTCTTAATATTTCTTTTCCCCCCCCCTTTTTTTTTTTAATACTAGTACCCACCTTTAACCTCTCCAGTTCCCGAATTCCTCAAAACTCCACCGGCAATCGAGCAGCACGTTACACGTTCCACTACTGCAACCACCCTAACTACAAATACTGTCTCAGCAGCAAAGCCTGGGCCCACATTAGTAAAGGTAGGTGCAATAACAGCAACTCAGGACTGTTCTAAATCTTTCTCAGTGCTCTGCTAAAGAAAAAATACACAGCATTATAGTGTATATAGCCAAGTAACTACTTTTATTAATGTTCAGATAAATGTACTGGGTTGGTGACTGAAAGCTCTGTCATGCTGTCCAGCATCAGCAGTAATAAGAACCACTCATTATTTTAAGAGCTCCATACAGTATATTTGACATGTTTTTAAACAATTATGCATTACATTAGTACTGAAGTTAAAAAAAAATGCAGAGAAATAAGGATATTTATAGTACTGAGGTGCTATTTTCTACTGTTAAAAGTCAGTTTTTCTAATCTAGTTCTATGTAGGGAATAGCTTAATAGCAGATGTAAGTCTATTCATAATCCACCTATAGCCAGCAGTTAAACAGCACTGCTTCTCTTCCACAGCTGTTTCCTCGTTCATTTATTCTGTAATCAGAAACACCTCTCCTGCTTGGTGTGAGGGAAGTTCAATATGGGCTCCTTGTATCTGAAGACCACTTGTAGCTCTCTCGTCAGTGTTGACCTAGCTAGCACCCGCACTCACCATTTCTGATGCAGATTTGTCTGTACCCACTGAAATCACTTGGCACTGCCCCAGCTGGCTACAAAAGCAGAACCTCAGCAGCACACTCAGGTGTCCACCAAAAGTGGCTGTGTAATAAATGTATATTTATCTACACACAGTTTGATACCTTTGATATCCTCTAACCGTTTACACAGCTGCTTTCAATTATTTTTTATTCAAAATCACCTCAAGGAGGAGAATTTTATTTTATGTGCTGATAAAGATGGTGCTGATAGTTTGATAAGAGTACTTCTGTAATTTACAGGACAAGTCATGACCTTCATCCAGACCAGTAAGTACTTCTAACTGGCAAATGTTTACAGAGAGAGTTAAAGTGTTAGCTTTTCTGTGTACAAAGTGCTGAGTGGCTTTGAACTTATTTGTTAAAAAAGAATGTCCCTTTGCAGCGACAAGTGGGGACCCGCAGAATCCCTTAGTTTCATTTTTGCCATCTATTAACAAAATACAACTGATTTCTGATCACCCGTTCTTGTGCAGAGAGTAGGTGGAGTGTATTCAAGTATTTTGCAGGACATTCTCCTGAAAAGTGTTGCAGTGACAGATATATTCAGCAACATTACATTGTAGCTTTTCTTTACAACATATTCCTGTACATTTTATGTTAGTATAGACTGCACTATATAGCTGCATGTAAATGAGATGTCTGTTACCTTTTTTTCCCCAACCTTTTCCATCCATAAACAGCAAACCCACCCAAAGAATCCAAATGATAAACATCGAAGCAAGAAATGCAAAGAACCCAAGCCAAGGGTGAAGAAACTGAAGTATCATCAATATATTCCACCTGATCAGAAAGGTGAGAAGAATGAACCACAGATGGACTCCAACTATGCTCGTTTGCTACAGCAACAGCAACTGTTTTTGCAGCTGCAGATCCTGAGCCAGCAGCAACAACACTACAACTACCAGACAATTCTGCCTGCACCGCTGAAGTATGTAAGGCTTTGCTAATGTTTTCTTGGGAAGTGTCCTTTGAAAAAAGCATATGTTAGGTGTGCAAGCTTTGTGCTTTAGAAATACCAGTGTTTCTCACATATCATGAAAGATAGAATCTGTGAAGATTTCAGTGGCAATGTGCATCACTGTGGTATTATTTACGTTGTGTAACTACAGAAGTGATGAGGTTCTGCTCTTTTTGAAAGACTCCTGCAGTCTGATATAAGCTTATAACTGGCCTTAGTTATTTTTAGTTTGACACAACAATTGATCCTCCTACCTGCCAGATGCATTTTTTTCAACTAGATGCATATTTGAAACAAGGATCCATGCAAAAGCTATAAGGTTTTGACACTGTTTTCACACAAATATGATACAGATAGGCAGAGCAGAATAGGAATGTAAAGACACTCGCTTTTACAAAAAGACTCACTGTTTTGGTGGGTGTTTTTTTTTATATTAGTTTCACAGACTGCACTTTTTAATATTTCAAAAGGAAAGAAACTGTCATTTTAAACTAGGTAAAATTTGTATATTGTTCACATTGTCCTACATTTCTAACATGTGAGCACCTTATCAGTACAGATCCTTAGTGCTTTTAAATGAGAACAGTACTTTCTGATTTATAGGTACAAGTGTTCAGAGAAGGAAACCTTTGAAGAATTAACAGCAGCCTGCAGCAGACTGAAAAGCTGACTCTTGTCTCCAGTTTCATGCTTACCACCTAAACCCCTCCATCTTTTCCTAGAAGTACTCACAGTGTTGCAGGCCATATTACACAGTCCTAAATTCAACTGCTTTTTAACTGGATTTTTAAAATGAGTATTCTAAACTGAGTTATAACTGAGAAAAGTAAAAGACACCATCTGTGCTTATATTGGTAATTACCCTGTGTGCTAACATTTGGACTGGAGATGCCTCTGCCTGCTAACCCACGCTTCTTATGTTCCATTTACTGACATTTCAGAAATGTTTCTGCCTAAATCAAGTGAACAAAGAAGAGAGCTGGTTTATGGTACCTACTGTCCATGGTGCCTTTTTTTCTTTTTTTTAATCTTTTGTGATTATTTTGAGATCCTTATATGAAATACTTATTATAAGAATACAGATCATCTTACAGGTATCTTCAGAGAAAACTGTCTTCAGATTAGTCCTTATTCTGTATTAAGTAAATTAGTTAGCACATCTGGCATATAGATAGGGTAGATGCAGAGAGTTCAATATTGTTTTTTTACCAAAGTAAAACAGGTATAACAGAAGAGCAAATAAAATATCAACATAGCATTCTCCACTTATTTTTTCCCCTTTCCTGTTAAACTGAAAATACTTAATGCTGTTTTATGTTAAGTATTAATTTGCCATAGACACTAAAATCGGAATTACAGCTACTTGAATGAAAGCATAATATATTTAGCACTGACATTTTTATCTTTCTTGTGTAATCACTCAAAGGACACTGAACGATAAGCAGAGTAACAATGGGAACACACCACTGACTGCACTGAACAGCAGCACGCCAGCATCAGTTGCCAGCTCACCCCGACAGAACAGTAACGCTCCCAGCAGGAAACCAGGACCGCTGCCTTCGAGCTTGGATGATTTGAAGGTAAAAATCAAAAGACTTTGTGCATTCCTAAACATCAGTCAGGGTTTTAACTTCCAAGCCATTACTGTCAAGAATAAGCTTGGATTTTTTTTTTAGTTAAAGCTGTACTTACTCTCTTAGCAGTTTAGGATAAGCTTAAGTTTTCATACACAACCTTTCTGGACCTATATATTTGTTTTGCTTTAGCCGCCTCTAACAATCACTTTTTTTCTCCAGAGAATTAGAAGACGAAAAAGAATTTTGTGTAGATTGTAGACAGTAACACAGTCTACAGTTTGACACCCTAGGTGAACTGTTGGCTGAGATATTTACGTATTGGATTTATTAATAACTTACGATATATTTATTTAGGATATTTAGGATTATTTAGGATATATTGTCTGTTAGTGATGGGTTATTTTGTTTTGCTGTTGTGATACTGTTTTTAAGATATATAACCAATAAGTAAATTGCATGGTATTACTTTATTTAAAGATGACAGAATTAATCAACTGAAGAGAAAACAGATCAACGAGACATCATATTTATTGGATCCACACCTTATTTGAAAATCAACACTGACTTTTATCGGAATTTCTTAAAATATCAATAACCATGTAAACTCTTTTTAAGTTTTAAAATAAGAGTATTACATATGATCCTTTCTTTCTTTTGAAAGAAGTTATCAGGAGTAAATACAGTAAGAAGTCTCCTAGAAATGAAACTGAAGCAACTTCTGGGATTTAGATTCAGATATTTCCCCCAGCAGCTGCAGCCATAAGCTAAACTAGAGCAGAGGAGTAGAGACATCTAGTGACCAGCTAACTCATTCCTCCCTGCCTTTATCAAGGGTGGTTTTGTTTGGGATTTTTGGTTGGTTGGTTCGTTGCTCTTTTGCTGTTGTTTTCTGTTTGCCCTTTTTTTTTTTCTTTTTTTAGTGAAACGGTAGGAATAAGAGTTTTCTAAAGATCAGATTTTCAAGACAGTAATGCTGTTAAAGCTGGACATTGATTTTTTCATATAAAACAGTACATAAGATGCAATCTAAACTTTAGTGTTTAAAAACTTAAATATCTGAAAGTACCAACGATGAAAGATATTTGCTTATCCATTTCTGCATAATTGACTAGTATTCTCATTGATGTGGTAAGAGTAACATAAGCAGTACTTGAAGACCAGTTCGTGGTGTTTTTAATACCAACTCAGCCAAGTAAGTTAAGAATTTAGGAATGGATTATTGAAAAATGGACAAGTTGAGCATGGCAGTCTGTGCAGTGCTCTGGAGGACCTCAGGCTTGGAAAGAGCAGTCAATATGCTGGTCAGCAGGTTTGCTAATCAGATGGCCCTCGGGAAAATGGAGAAAATGGGCCAACAACAATCTAATGAGGAACAAGGGAATTAGTTCCAAGTTAGATGCATGTTCTGGCTGAACTACAGGATCAAATGAGCAGCACACCCAGCAATCAGGAAGCTAATTGCTTGGAAGTCACTATTTGTAGATAATCATTAGATTGTAGAATCCATAGATCACAGAATCACAGAATGGCTAAGGTTGGAAGGGACCTCCAGAGATCATCCAGTTCATCCTTCCTGCTCCAGCAGGGACACCCAGAGCATGTGGCACAGGGTGCCATCCAGGCGGGTTTTGAAGACCTCCAGAGAAGGAGACTCCACAACCTCCCTGGGCAGCCTGTTTCAAAGCAGCAATTTCTGATTAAAAAAAAATCTTTATGATGAGAGACCTATGTATGTAGGAGCTATGGTAGCCTGACAAAATGGTTCTTCGTTCTAACTTGCATCTATTCAGTATTTTTTAATCTCACTGCTGCCATCTTCTACGGTCATTTTAAAGTTTTCAGTCCAGAACTGGCAATATACCTTACCTATTTGAACAGTCGGCATAAAGCCACCTTTGCTAAGTTTTTGGCTGTTCACCAAGTGAAAATAAACAGCAGGTCATGAAAATGTGCACGTGAATGTTGCTTGTACTCAGAACCCAGAGGTGTTATGTTTATGAATATGATGATAAATATTTTTTCTTGTTCAAATGTATACTTAATATCACATGTTAATGAAAAAAAAAGGTATTTGGGTGTGAATATGTTTACTAACTTTATTTTTTATCTCAGGTAGCGGAGCTTAAAATGGAGTTGAAATTAAGGGGATTACCGGTGTCTGGAACAAAAACCGATCTTATTGAGCGTCTGAAACCCTACCAAGATCTTAATAACAACGGAGTCACTACTAGTAGCTCTGTTCCAGTAACCACTTCTACTGGGGCCACATCTAACACTGCGGAAGTGACTGTGGCATTTCCTGTCACAACACTAACTAAAACAGTAGTTAATACTATGCCCAGCTTTCCTCCAGAAAAATCATCTACTGGACCTAGCAACAAAGTAATTAATACTGAAAACATTAGTTCCCCTTTGCCTATATCTCCTGCTCCTTCAGAACAATCTAACCTAAGCACAGATGACACTAGCATGGCAGATACTTTCACAGAAATGATGACCATGATGTCACCGTCCCAGTTCTTGAGTACTTCACCACTAAGGGTGAATGTGAATGATGACGCTCAGAACCGTAGCAGTGGAAGCATCTCAAGTATGGAGCTTGATGTAGCAGAAAAGGACCGCAAGCTTCAAGAGAAAGAGAAACAGATTGAAGAGCTCAAAAGAAAACTGGAACAAGAGCAAAAACTTGTGGAAGTATTGAAAATGCAACTTGAGGTTGAAAAACGGGGACAACAGCAACTGTCTCAGAGTTCTAGTAACCCAGCTGCTTTGGATCAGAAACAATTTAGTGCTGCTATCAAGGATGAAAAAGCTCTTGCTGACTGCTCTAGTACAAGTCAATCTGTTTCTGTAGCTAGTCAATCTTTAGGACAATCAGTGCATACTAGTGGCCAGAATCCAGTTGCCAAAAAGGCAGTTGTTATCAAGCAGGAGATACCCATGGCCAAAGCCGAAATGCAGAACGCTATTTCTCAGTTTTATGTTAATCCACAGAGGCAGCCACAAACTGCTGTTGTTGCCCAGCCTCAAGCTTTGCTAACCACCCAGGGAGCAACACAGCTGCTCCTCCCACTGTCTATCCAGGGACCGAATTCGACCACTTCAGTGCAGCTACCAGTTGGAAATATAAAGTTGCAGGTATGTTTGTTTATTTACCAACATGTAACAATAAGACAATATTTGTTTAACTTTTAAGATAGGAAGATAACCGCTAAAAATCATGCTTGTTTCTGCTTTAGGCTAGAAGAAAGAAATACTTAAAAGCCAGCTGCTTTATTATCTCTTCTGCTGCTTGCTTTCTCTGCATGTTGTGGGTACAGGCTTGGAGCTAGTGTGTGCACTGTCACAGCTTGGGCGGTTCATGAAGGTTGTACAGTTCTGATGGGGGGGCCTTGAGGGCTCCAGCGTGAGAACCACCCTAATAACAACCAGGTAGGCAAGTGCTTGGCTCACCTGTTCTGAAACTGCTAGAATTCTGGCAGGAAACTAGAAACATCCTGCTCTGCTCTTTTAGTTTGCTGCTATTGCAGAAAGATCTTTTACCTCAAGACATCTTTCCTGAGGTTAGACATACTTCTTTCCTACCAGCAGGCATTAAAAACTATGTGGACTATTATGTTTTTAAAACATTCTGGAAAGCCTATCCTGTTGCATCATTAGTTTTCTCAGTTTAATCAAACCCAGTTCTTTAGTCCTTTCTTACTAACCAGAGACTATGCTCTTGTCTCTTTTCAGTGTTGTTGCCTACACTCTCTCCAGTTTGTCTTCCTCTTAAGCTCTGCTGCCACCTTTCAGCTGGGAACTCTCAGTACCAAGTGGAGTTAAAATATCCTTGTTTCAGGCACACAGTTCATTCCTAATACCTCCCAGAATACATGCTATTAATATTCTGCTTAATTTATACAACAGATTTTTATACTATTTATTTTGCTGTGAGATACAAATAACAAGTATTTTATCTTCATCCTTCAGGCTCAATCACAAGCTGGAGTACAGACCCCATCACAAATGCCTGCTTCTGTTCCCTCCTCTGGCTTGGTCCAGACAGCACCTCAGATTCATACTCCGCAATCAAAACCAAATTCCACCACGCAGCATGCACTTGGTCAGACTCAACAAATCAGGAAGGTTTGTGAATAGCAATAAGGTTAATACTGCTTTATAGTCTAATTCTAGGTAGTGCTTTTAGAATCTTTTCTGGTTTGTGTCCAAGTCACTTAGCATCTCTGTACGATGATTTTCTGTGTGATAAAGCAAACTGGTAAAACCTTCTCTTTTCAGAATTGTAGCCCATACAAGAACTTACCTTTTCATCTGTAAGTACAGATTGCTAAAGGTCTTTCTTTCTAATCTTAATAGTACTCTTACAGTTCACACAATACATTCTTTCTCAAGCTTGGCACAAGTGGTACTCCAGATGTTCCAGCCAATTGCTCATATCTGCTGCCAGCATAAAATGGAAGATCCTTATATATAGTTCTTCACAGAAGGCTTTTTCCTTCTCTTTTGAAAAAGTTTATTTTAGTCTTCCTACTATCCGTGTTGATCTGATCCTTGCTTATGAAGAAAGCTAAGCATTCAATCTTGAATTCAGATGCTGAGGACAGCAGTACCCAGTGAGTAAAAATCCAACCATACCTGGGATGCTCCTCTTTCTGAGGCATGCGGGGATTGATTCAGAGATAAATCTTCCTTTTCCTTTCTACCATAAATGTTCAGCTCTGAAAATTCCTAGCCCAAAACAGATAGCTAGAAGTGCTGACCCAGTTGTGTTCATGTGGTGACTGATATCCACATATCAGCACCAGTGGTCACAGAGGAAGGGGCTTTCCTTTTTTTGAGCCTAATCTAGGCTGACCGCTATGATTAGTAACATGAAGGTCAATAACAAAATCTGTATGCCCCATCATTCTCCAGATAGTTGCTAATAAAGGGGAACAAAACTAAGTAAGCATCCTCTCTGTTTTTAATTTCTTGGGCATTTAGGTCATCCTACAAAAATCTAACTGGCATGTATCCAAAAGCAGAGTTCACTCAGATGGTCTTGAATTTGATGAGAGCTAATCTTACCTTGTTAACTTGACAAATCCCATTTAGAAATTTTGCAGTCATCCTGAGGATGACTCCTAATAGAAACATAGAGTTTGCTTTCTTTGCTGTCAAGAACTTTGAAATGACTGCAAAAGTTAATCAAGGACAGTGATCTCTAGTCTTCACTCTTATTTGGACCAGTTGTTATGGAGACCATGCCAAGTGGCTCCCTGCAGTCTTCAGTCTGCATCTCCTGGAACTTGGAGCCCAGTAGCCTGCCTTTCCAGGCTACACACATGGCCCGGAGAAGATGCCACACACCTAGTGCCATCTTTTACATAGGAAACCAGACAGTGGAACTGTATAATTGTTACATTAGAATGTAAAATACTGTCGTAATGTACAGTAAGAATGCCTTATGCATTCGCCTGCCTGCTGTTAGTTTTCATAAGCCTTTAGATAGTTCAGGAGGTAGGTTGAGCTAACAGAATGTGAGCAATATGTTACATATTCCTAACTCTTGTTAGGAAAAATGCTGTCCTCTTTGCATGATTCCACTTTCAAAAATACAAGATACCCAGGCCAAAGCAGCCCCAGTACCTAGGCTCCTTTGTCAGAGAGGAGGCCAAATATCTGCTCCACATGAGACCTTAGATACTTAAACAAACCTGTTCGTAGCAGTAAAAAAATGCCCTCATTCATAGCAGGAGGGTAAGTAGACTGACCTTTTTATTTAGTGGATTCTTTTTGGGGGGGAGTGTGGGGGGAACTTGTCTCAGACTTATTGTTTCTATTGTAGCCCTTGACCCTAGAGAACCTCTTACTTCTGCCTTAAGGACACTGCATAGTTAAAGGGCTCAGTAAAGATGTACTTGAAAGCAGCAGTGTTCATGGCCCTCCAGTTTCGAACAGTGCTGAAATCCTCTAATGTCTTAACTAAGGCCCCTCCAGGCCATTCAGCTCAGCAGTTGAGAGCTACAAATTACAACAGCTTGCAGCTGTTGCATTTTACAGTAGTTGCATGGGTGATCCAGGTAGCTAACAAACTGTACTAAACCCTCTCACAGTAGTCTCAACACTCACGACTCTCCAGAGTTAAAAGAAACTAGGATTAGACAACATAGGACAAGTATGACTGTGTGCAGAATCTATTGCATTCCTATTGTATTAGCCCAGAAACGAGTCTATTGCAGTCACTGCCCGCTAGGTGGGAAAATGAGGCACATTGTATTAGTGTTTCATTGGATTACATTCTCTAGTGATTCCTGAAAAACATTTTAACATAGCACTGACAGTTGAAAGTATGTCACAGCACAAAGATTCTTTCAAAGAGTCATAGTTCTAGAATTCAGATTTATCTACAGGTATGAAAAAGAAACAGGACCTAATATTTCCTTAAAGGAATTTAAGGTAACAAGCGTGGTTTGCATTGCATTTTAGGAAAAAAAAAAAAAAAAAAAAGTCTTAAACATCATTAATGTTATTTGCTCATGAATTAATTAAAATTGTTAAAACTAGATAAAAATACTGACTAGTATTAATATTAATCCATTACAGGTTTTTCCACCTACGACATCAAATACTGTATTTCCCTATCAAGCTACACCAGTTACGACACCTGCTCAATCTTTTATTAATAAAGCACCAAACTCTAATGTTTGCACTGGTAGTAACCAGGCTCCACCTGTGCAGAATGGACCTGCTCCTAGCAAGGTAGGATTAGCCCAAGAGTGCTCCATAAAATTCAGTTTTTTATTGCTTTTCTTAAATAGTTGCTGCATGTGTACTGCAGTTCACTCAGAGAGGCATGCTTTGTACATATTAGTAATGCATGTATGAGAAAGAAGAAACTAATTATAGTATAAATAATCGGAAAATAACATTTGTGCAAGGTAGACTAGTATGACAAAACAGGATAACCTGTTAATAATTAATAACAGGATGATCAGTAGATGTGAGCTTCACTTTTCGTTTGGTTATTCTTTTGTTACTGTGCACAGCCTGGCTCTCCATCTCAAGCCCAGCCTTATGTCGTTCAACAGCCTCTCTTCAACAACACAGCTTCCAAGACAAAGGATCCTCCCCGGTATGAAGAGGCCATAAAACAAACCCGCAATATTCAAACATCTCACCGTGAGGTAGTTACTTTCTCTTATTTAGCCTGTTAAGAACAACTTTATTTTTTCCTTCAGAACTACCATAGTTATGGCTTAATGTAGCTTCCTGTTTGTGTCAAGATTTTCTAACTTATTCTGTTAATATTTTCTTAACTGTATTTAACTTAAAGTCTCCTCTTCTATTGCTTTAAAATATACTCAAATACCTGGAAATTTATCTTGCCTTATCCAGTTGGTAGTACATAATATTGGGACAACCATGATATTGTACCAAATGCAACCTCAAGTATTATAAGTGCCTCTGCAGACTCTTGTTTTCTAGATTGAGAAATTCACATAAAAAAATACTTTTGATTATAAGTTAATATTCATGTACAGTTAGTATTGCAGAAGTTAGGATTAAAAAGCTTAGAAAAAATATTACATGAAAAAGAATAACCAGCTGCCCTCAACTTTTCCCATATACCAGATTTCCAGCGCACACAGTCAGCAAATGGACGATCTTTTTGATATCCTCATCAAAAGTGGAGGTAAGCCCCTTGAAGTCTATGTGACATAGATATCTAAAACCTTTTAAGGAAAACTTCATACGGTAATCAAAGAAATGAAAGGAAAGAAGAGGATGTGGAAGCTGTCCAGCTTGAATGACAATAGTATTGAAAGCTTGCCTGAAAGAAAGAACACAGACCAACATATATTCCAAAAGAAATACAGTACTCCTGCTTTGGAAGTCCTCAGCTTGTAAACTAGCCTGGGCAGATATCTGTGGGAATTCAATGGCACATGATTAAAACAGAACTTCAATTTAGCACAGGCTTTTTTTTTCAACATATAAATGTAAGAATATAGTATCAGTTGTAACTATCAATTACTGTAAAAAGGTGCTATGAACTAATGACTTTCAAAAGGTTTATGTCAGTTAAAACAAGGCAGTGAGAAAGGAACCTGAGTACATAAAGTAATTGGAAAAGTAGCTTTGCAGTAAAAGCAGAAGGTGTTCAGGCATAACTAAAGGTTTTGAAACCAAGGATGTACAAAATATTAGTGTGTTTATTTAAAAAATTATCTTCAAGCCTTTCATTATCACACCTAGTTGGCCTGAAAGGTAAACTTTTTTCCATCATCTTTTTTAAAAATGGAAATAAATATATGCAAAGGCTCTGAATACTTCAAGCAAATTCTACACTTAAAAAAAAGGTATTAATGTACATTACATCATTTCTTGTTCAAATGCTTTGTTTTTATTAGGCAACATTTCCATTAGATGTTGGTTTAAGAGGTTTTCAAAATGTATTATTTTGCTGGGCAAAGTGATGTAGACGTATATTTCTGCTAGCAGAAACATCATCTGTGCAGGAGGATTTACATGCATCTTATTGTCTGTCAAAATGTTGCTGATCTAATCTAATTTTTGAACTCTGTTTACATATAAGAATTAACTGGATCTTATCTTTACTTTCTTTTACTGTTACTTCCAGCAGCTTACATGAACCTTCTTGACCAAAAAGTAGTTTTAGACTCATGAGTCAGTAATAAAACCATACTAATTAAATAAATTATCTCTTAGACTTTAATTTGCGAAGTCAGGTATAGTACCAACTGCAGAATGGAATTGAAAATTGGTTCAGGTACCCTTTCTTCAAATGGTGTAGGGTACTGGTTTTATAGGAAGTCACAAACTACTACTAATGCTAACATTTAGGAAAAGATCCCCTTTTTCATGGACGTAAATACTCTAATTAGATAGAGCATTACTGGAAAAAAAGAGGGAATTTAGTTGGCAGCACTGTTGATGACGTTAGTTGATCTGATGTATTTACTGTCTGTACTGTCAGATCAGCAAAATGAGCCCTATTCCATTGAGTTTACTGTGGATGTATCTTGTGGCACATGAGAAAGAATTAGGGGACTTAAACCTGAGAGCATATGTCATATATTTTATTTATTTTTTTTTAATACAGAGATTTCCCTTCCAATAAAGGAGGAACCATCTCCCATTGCTAAAATGAGACCAGTAACAGCCAACATCACTACAATGCCAGTGAATACAGTGATATCCCGCCCACCACCACAAATCCAAATGGCGCCTCCTGTGTCTTTAGAACCAACAACCAACTTGTTAGTAAGTTTGGAAAACCAACTTGAAGCTCTCTTGGATGGAACTTTACCTTCAGGTAATGAAATCCCTCAACTGACGAGCAGTAATGAGGACAGAGAGTCATTTTCTTTAATTGAGGACCTTCAGAATGATCTGCTTAATCACTCCAGCATTTTAGATCACTCTCATTCACCCATGGAAACCTCTGACCCACAGTTTACTGCTAATAATTCTTGTCTGTCTCTTGACCTTCCTGACACAAATCTAGACAACATGGAATGGTTAGACATTACAATGCCCAGCTCTTCATCTGGACTCACTCCTCTCAGTTCTAATGCCCCCAGTGTGTTCTCCACTGACTTTCTAGATCCACAAGACTTGCAGTTGCACTGGGATTAAGCTATAGCCAATGAAAACACAGCGTCCAAATCTGTTTACAGCATAGGTCCATTCTTAAATGATTTTGGTTGCAATTGAGAAAAATTAACAGGAATGTTTGGAAGAACATGCTTGAAGCTAATTCTTATCATTTTCAAGTTTACAATTGATTACTTTATGCTCCTGTTATTAATGCAGATCAGGGCCCTCTGAAAGCTGTATTTCACGAGTCAAAGGATGATTGTACTTGGTGATTAGAGGTACCCCAAGGAAAATGCATCGCAGATGTATAAGAAAGATAGTATTACTGACTTTGCAGTGTTTAAACAGATGACACAACATGACTGATCTTAGATAAGAAAAATAAGTGAGACTTCAACTCTCTGTATTGGCACAATGAGCAGCTGTCACTGGGGGAAGGTGAGATATCACTGCACTTCTTGTTCCTGTGGATAGCCTGAGCCAGGTTCAAAAGAAATTGTGAGGGCAAAGGCAAGTAGAAGCACTGGCTGGTTCAGTGATATTTCATGTATCTAGTCTCTTAATTAGTTCAAGTTGTTTTATAGTTTGGTTTTGTTTTTTTTAAAACTTTTCTCCCATTCTTTACTTCTGAGGGAAGATTTTAACTGCATCTGAAGGGATATTAAGTGTAACTGCAGGAAATCCACTGTAGCTAGGCCAGGTAATATCAAGAACACTGAATTTTCTATAGCAATGCTCTGGATTTAATAGCTGGGGTTTAATGTGTATATCAGATAGTTATTTGTATACTCTTTTAACTTTGCATAGCTTATTTTTGTGAACAGAGGGGAACAGTGGTCTTCAAAAAATCGAGAAGTTACAATATTGGAAATAATAAATACCTATTTTAATTTGTACTTGAGGATATTTGTTAGACTATTGAATCCAGTATCTTAGCATATCAAAATATTTTGAGAAAGCAGAAAAATACTATCAATCCTGCTGCACATTCAGATCTTGCAAACATCTATGCAAGAATAGTCCCAGAGATCTCCATTAAAGATGGTTTTAGGATCAGACCCAGAGTTGCAAGGGACAGTACTGACAGTGCAAGCCTAATTTTTAATGAATACTGTATCTGTTGAACAGCTTTGTCTACCACTACTCAGTACAACGGAAGCTAAACAGAGGTTGCTCAGTAAGAACCCTAAATAGCTCTTACTGAAAACAATAAAAGGTAAATTATCAAAATTAGTGTATACTGTTCAGTGTTAAGGCAGCCTATTAACATCTGAAACAGATAACAGCAACAATAAAATTTTTACCTCCCAGCACATCATTTAAAAGTAATAGTTAATGTTCTTTTCAGTGGCTATTATGATAGTAATCAGAAAATGAACAAAAAATTAAAACAATAAAAAGTGGAAATGTTATAGTTGCCTATCAGAGGATGACAGTGGTTAGATAATGCCATAAACAATGTATATTGATAATCAGACATAAAATAGGCATTAGTCACATTTGGGAATTAAGGAAATAATTTTGTATTTCTTTCACAACACAATTATGATATTTTTTTCTGGTGTGAAAACTCATCTCATTTCAGAGCTCCTTGCCTACCACCAGCCCGCAAGAATAGTGTTGTAGGAAATACTGGAAACATGTTATGAAGCTGTTGCCTAGTTCTTGGAGTAACAATCTGCAGCAAAGATATAATGAAAACAAAATAGCTGTTAGCAACCAATTTCACTTTAAACAAATGTGGTAACAAACTATATTTTAAATACTTCTGCCAGAGAAAAAAGCTGTGGAATTGTCTGAAAATTTAGTGTCTCTCGACTAGTGCAGTCTATTTAGTAATATCACACACACAATTCCATTGACTTCAGGTAAAATAACAGATTATGTCACTGATTCAAGACTTAAACTGGCATTATAGATTTGCACCATACCAGCTTTCAGTAATCTAAATCATTGTATATCTGCAATAGATAGGCTAGGATTCACTTTAATCTAAAATTACACACAAGAAACCCCCTATCCAGTTGGCACAACAGTAGATGAAGTTGAAAGACTTCCTAATCCCTTCTTTCTGTGCCTGCAGTACTTGAATATGATACAGTATATGGACTGCCTGCCTCTTATTATGATCCTATATATAGTATTGTTCAATAATGCTGAACAAATACATTCAACTTAGCATTCCTTTTGAACATATTTTCTTGGGAACGAGTACTCTGAGGTACAAAGTGCTCAAGTGTTAATAGAATGTCTTTCAAAAACAAATTTCTTGTTTTGATAGGAAGAACTCTGGATTAAATATATAGTATTCTACAGTACTGTCAATTTATTGCATGTAATAACCAGACATGTCTAGGTGTGATGTGTGGCATACAATGTGATAGCACATTGAAGAAAACAGTAACAAGAATACCCCTTTTTGACCCTGCCTTCTGATTAAAGAGGCAAATAAACTAATTGCTTGAGGACAAATGAGCCTAGAGCAACTGTGCTGTCATATTTGATGTGCATGTAAATATAGCTTAAAACTGGCAAAGTCATCTTGCTACAAAACTATCCTCATTGGCAGTGTATAGAATGTAACTAATCCATAGGAATCTATGTTCAGAAATAAATCCAAACAGTTGAAATGTGTTGTTACCAGTACAGTATAGCTTTCTACCCTAAAAATGCATTTGCAAAAAAAAAAAAAAAAAAAAAAAAAAAGCAAGAAAAAAACACAGAAAATAAGGGATCATTTTAGTTTTTAAAGTACAACTATTCTAGTTTAGGAGATGTGTGATTATTTTTTGTACATTTCAGAATTATGTGTATTAAAACCTTATGTATAATGGTTTGCTTTAAACTTTGTTCTGAAATGCAATATATTTGCCATAGTTATATATGCCTGTTACGGCAGAAATAGATTTTGCTTTTGTGTGTGCATGTTTTACATGAGAATTTTTGTAACATATATCCAACACATCGTTGAAATTTAACAATGACTGTACAGTTTAACTGTGCAGAATTGAATATTTCTCATAGCGAGAACAGTCGCAAAAGAATGCACTGGCACAATATTTTCCGTGTAATGGCTGCAGTATGCTAACAGAACACATATCATAATAGTGCTGTTAGTAAATGCTATAAAGTAATTAAAAATACCCTTTTTATCACAATGAGATTCAAAAGTTGACGTTTACACCTCAGCAAATGGAGAAAGCTCAGACATGAAATTTTAGAGTTAATATTAATGAAGAAGAGTTACACCCTGCATTTAATACAAAAACAGTATTTATTATGCACTTCTAGTGCCATTCAACATTAGTTAAGTTTACAGGCAAAATCTATATTTAACATTATAAGTAGTTAATTAATCGTTGTAATAAATTTAGCAATTTTCTCAGAAAAATTCATCAGCAGGAGTCATTCCTCAAGGAAAGAGGTTATCCAACAAGAAGTTTTGATATTAAACTTCCTTATGCTACATAGCCTCAAACATTCAGATGCCTGGAAAGTGTAGTCACCATAACTGAAAACCAAGCACAAGCTGTTGAACTGCTTCCAAGGCACAAATGCAGTCACAAAACATGTTTAACTGGAAGGGCATTATGTAATCAACACACATAAGTAAGACTCATTGATGTGTACAGTTATTAGTAGAGTGGCATCTTCAGCGTATTTTAAATTTAAATTCTATTAAAAACTGGAAAAAAAATCTTCCGCTTATCTCAGATAAACTTTGTGTTGGAACATTTTACATAATGGTCTATTAAATTTTCTTTAATGACTTTTAGACAGTACTACTTTTTTTTTTAAGTATGAGATATGTGGAATGGAGTTGCATATAATATATAGACAGCCAATAAAAATATTGATTAAAACCTGGACCTGAAATAATCTCAAATATTTTTATACCATTTTGCTAAAGGAGTAAAGTGCAAAAAGAAAGAAAAAAAGACACCTACATCCTTCTGTAGTGTCTTCTACTGAACATACTTTTTTAAAAGCACATAAATGCATTTGTAGAAATTGAGCCAAAAAAGTCATTATAGCTATGAGAGCAAAACTTCACTAAAAAACAGGGAATAGTTATGTGCTATATCATTACACTATTTTTATAAAGAATATAGCTCGTATATTCAGAATGACAGCCGAAAGTATAGTAATATAAAAACAGGAACCAAAGCATTGCCATTTATATTGCCAAAGGAGGCACTTTGTATTTTGAAGCATAGGAAAGTGAATCCCCCAAAATATTATCCATAGTTTTTTAAAGTTTAAAGGATGTAGATATTTCCAAAGCTGTTTTTGATGTTAAACAGTACAAGTTGTTTTTGTTGTTTGAGAAATTTGTATTAAATAATAGCACAGGCTTTATTCCAGATTGGACTTTTCTTCACTGTACTGCTTGCAGTAGAAATAACGCTAACCCTGGTAGGTGTTTCTCCTCTTCTTTTCATAGTCATAATTATGTCTTAGCATCTCATTTGGTGAAAAGAAGAAGAGAGGGATGCCTCTAGGGCCCTCTTCATTTAAGCACTAGTTTACTTAAATACAAATTATGGCAATCAGGGCGTTATGTATTGCCTTTCTATAAGAAACCATGATGCCTTTGTATTTGTTGTTTGCACCCCTAAAATCAATTCCATATGTTTGAATGCCATATGTTTTGCACATTGTACTGTATATATGTAATGCATACTGTATTTTTATATGTGTAGTACATTTATCAAATATTTTGTACATAGTGGCAATATTGTAGCTACTGAGGAAATGTTTGATATTTCAGCATTTTTGCTAAGTGTCTCAATAAAAAAAGGAAAACTGTGCTCATTTGTCTGTAATTACTAATTGAAAAGGGAAATACCATTATTAATAATCAACAAAAATTCTCTCTATGAACTGTTTCTGATCATCTCCCTTGCAGAAAGAATGAGAACATAATGAGAATGTAATCTGGACTTACACTAACTACAAAATAATGATAGTTTGTCCTAAGAATTGTAGCCAATATATATAACAATAAAGAATATTCTGTATAACATTTGATCAACTGTGAATTGAAAATTATAGCCTAGAGCTATTTAAGTATGCTTTTATTTTTAAAAGAAAAGGTCTTCAGTTTGTTAGTTTTAGTTGAGTTTTTCCATGTTAATTACATTTTTTTAAGCAATACTAGTATTGCAGGTCAGTATTTCTCCTCGTGGATGAAAAAAAAAAACTAAATCCTTTTCTGTTTTATGCTTATTCAAAGAAAATATGGGGTAAGAGCCATTAAACAGATATCTTGATTTATAGAAACATCAGTAACCACCTTAAAATACACAAGAACAAAAGCAATGAGACATGAAGATTCATTTCACCTTCAGAAAGTCTTTTACTTAGTAGTTTCTAATGATAATCCCCATAAAATCCAAAATTGCCTATACAGACATAATGCTTCATCAGAAAGCAAGTATAGTTTAGAGGATCACTTTTTCCTTTGCTATCCAGAGAGTAACCATATGCTGACTGTACAACCCTAAAAAGCTGTTGTACTTAATTGCAGAATTTTGTGATGTTAGGCATAGAATTATTCACTGTTCTTTTGAACAAGCAAAAAAGCAGCTTTTTAAATAAATAAATAAATTTTGTCACAGAATTACTTAAGAGATCACTCAGCAGCCACTAGTTAATACCCATCCACATCAGAAAGAAAAAGCCACCAAAAGTACAGAATGATGATAATGCATGTTTTTGTCGATGAGATGATCCAGTCTTGTAGGTCGCAGGGTTGGGGTCGGGAGCGGAGTACAGAAGAAGCCACATTGAAACCAGTTTTAAAACAAGAATGATACAGGGTTCTACAGCTGTCCTGGCTCATAGGGCCAAACAAAAGGAGAAGGCAAAAAAACACCAGGTTTTTTAACTCAAAATGAGGTTTTGGCTTTTAGGAAGAAAAATTCAAAATAAATTAAGCATTTTAGGGAACAGGATGCCTGTTGTGGATTCCTAGCTGAAACACAGTGCTGCCTTGGAGCATGCGGACAGAATGATTCTAAGGACTCGTTTACATCAGGCCAGCCACATGACACCTCTTACAACACCATCAGCTAAAGCAGACAAACCTGTGAGCCTTCCTCAATCTACTGCACATGGTTCATTGTTTTTGTAACCTCATTTGTTAGAGGCAACATCTTGTTCACTGATATAAATGACCCATATAAATGAGCTCCTCAGAGTAACGCCAGAAAGAAATTAAAGAAGTCATCATAATCTGCAGATTACTGTATTATTTGCCTTGCAACACAGACTGCTTTTCCCAATCGAGTTATATTGTCACAGATACAGAAATAATACCATAATTTATTCTGTCATTGTTGTTCATAAAGTACGGGAATACTTTATTATACTTCATTGTACTAGTCTTGAATTTAGCAAGAAAAACTAGTTTGTACCACATTTTTAGAACAGTGTCTATCTGCAATTCTCTTAACAAAAAATTGAGGAAAAAAATACAAAGAACACAGCTATTTGGTGAAAAACTAAGAAGAATTAGATATGTTTCAGAAACGAGCTCCAGAAAGGATTGGATTTGTGATTTAGATGATAGCATTACACAAACTTTCATTCATGATGCTCCTGAAACCTACCAAGACAGAGTTTTCAACATGTGCTGTAGTATGGAATTTTATAATTGCATTCTCCGCTCAGCTTGCATTTTTGGAACAAGTAAGAGTACCTTGAGTGAGTATTAAGTTGTACATTTCCTTTCAGAAAAAAAAACATATCTCTAATCAGAATTTAAAAAAAAAAGTTATGAGCTGCATTTGAATATTGACTGTTACACTCCCTATTGTGTTGGGCAACCCTCACACTAGATCACCCATAAGCCCATAGAATTAATAAATTAAAACTTACTAGGATGCCCAGAAGATTTCTTAATATTACCTTTTCTTTATGAACTTTAGGTATTCTGAATGTTAGTAGGTTATATATGCAAAATGAATATATATGCAACTTAATTTCAGCTCTCACAATCCAAACACTATAGGAATGCAGTATGTTTCAACTATGCATTTATCTAGAGTTAGAATGTGTAACAAATCACCTGTTGGACTCAATTAGCAATTTTTAGTCTTTTAGAAACACCTGTACCATAAGCATTGTCCCCATCATCTGATATATTGATATTGCTATTAAAGTATGAACATCAAAATACTTAAGGCTGATGGAGCTTATGTTGAGTGAATTTCTTCCACAAGCATAAAACGTAATTTTCAATAAAAACTGAATATATGAAATCACTAAGAATGGTCATTGCATTTGTCTTTAATTTGTACATATATGACATGCTATATACTCCTGCCTATTAACTTCTTTTCTATTGGGAAGTTGCTAGAAGAGTAACAGATTTCTTAAAACACTTCTATTATTTCAAGTCAGTGACTTTCTTTTCCTTGAAAGCAAAGTCATCATACACAGTTTTCCTCATGCCCTGCATCCCAACTGAGGACTTCTTAAAAGAGAATGAAAAACAATTTGGACCATCGAGACATAACATCTTAATTGTATTTTTTTCTCCCCTTTAAGTGTTTATCCATAAATTTATAGTGTAACTCAATATTTCCTTTCAGTCTTACCTGAAGATGAGTTGCCAGTCATGTTTACAGACTGCATCATTCTTGAATCCCAAGAAAATTGCTGTTGACACAAGACAACAGCAACACACAAAACAGCAACAGCAACAAAAAGTCAAGAGAAACATTCTTTTGCAAAGCTACAGGAAAAGCTAAGTTCTGGTCATGGATAACTAGGGAGCCCTCCAACAATCTCAATGAAGTTTTTATAAACCCAGTTACACATTGGAGAAATTTTGCATAAATATGTCTGTTCCATGGATCTCCTTGAAAGTCAAGGAGATATGCAGAAAGGCCTACTCCTGCAAATCAAAAAAAGGACATCAAAGCCCCCTCCTAAAGCAACACTTCAGCCTCAAAAAAAGGAAACTTAGAGGAAAAAATATGATAATAAGAATTAATTTTCTTCTTTCTGCAAAATCACTAGCACTAGCTTTATGCTAGAATTGTCTGAATACATTTCTTTAGGAAATCTGGCATATTTGCTAAAGCCGATATTGTTAGAAGGATTCAGCATAGTTGGACATTGATTATATAATCATTAAATAGTTATACTGTTTCTCCATTTCTCTTACCATTACTCCTTATAAGAACTGTCAAACTCTTAAAAATGACAATGTAGACATTAAATTCAGCCTTACTGTGTTATGTAAGAACAATTAATATGACACATACGGACAAAGTCAGTGACAAAACTAGAACATAAGTTGAGAAACACAGAGCAGACACCAGTTTACCAGCAAGCAATCTCTCTTCCTTACTGCTTTGGCATACAGAAGAGGAGGGCTATCTCAGTAAAATATCTTTTCTCTTTGTCAAAATGCTGTAACAGTATCTCACACACAGGCAACTTACTAAGTTCCTCATTGTCACACTTCCCTAGAAAACTCATCCTGAATTCTACAGTCCATATTCTTAAATGTTGATAGCTGGTGCATGGATCAACAAGGTATGAACATTTTTGTGCTTAATATATTCAATATAATGCTTTCATCTTTTCCAAAAATATCCCTTGCTATGCTACTGGGTTTCAGCTGAAAATGAAATCTTATATATGTAGTATAAAAAGAGATATCTCCAAAAAGATTTTTATCTTGTTATTTAAACTTAAGAAAGCATGGATGACACCCACACAATTGTGAATTATTATTTCTGAGACTTTAAATACTACTTGCACTGGCTTTCACATTCTGTGATTATTTAGGACACTTCTTGATAAAAAAAAAAATTGTTAATTCCTGTTAAACAGAAATGATAAATAAGGAGTTTGGTCAATAGGTAAAGAATAGGCTCAACCATATAATTATACCAAGCACAATGCAGTAGGTCAGAGCTTCTAGGCGAACAAACACAAACAGAAAAAAATCTTTAAACAGGTCTTTGTTCAGATTGCTATCAATATTTTCTAAAAATATTAATGATGTTAGGCTACTAAAGAGAGCAGATGAATTTCTTCCAAAAAATAAATCAAGAATTCTTCTTAATCAACTTACAGGATCTTTGTGATTTCTTCTTTATATATATATATATACACTTATCTCCCCAGTAAGGAAGAACTTAAGTTGTAAAAGTTGTTTTACAGTTAAATACCTTGTCCAATGCAGACTGAATACATTTATAAAAAATCAGTGTATTTGAAAAGATACAACTTCTAATATACAAACTCCACACACACACATATATATAACTGAAATATCCCCTCTTGACTTCCTCCTATCACACCTCTCCCCCCCAAAAAGATCATTACTTTTCATCCCACAAAGACAACACAAAACCAGCACTAAACAAAACACAGAAGGCAGCTGCACCATGACGACAACTACCAAATGCAGCACATAAAAGAGCATGTTTTCTAACAAGCAGGAAGGTTAGAAACATCAAAAGATCAGACATGCTTTAGTAATGTCTAACTCCTTCCTGCTGTGAGCTAAGTTAGACCAGGAGTAACTTCACTCAGCTGAAAGCATTGGTCCTAGGAGGTCACTCTTCATCAGAAGAGCAGCACAGGTGAGGAAGCCACCGCTTCAACCCTAAACATCCCCATACTGCAAGGCAAAACTCCCGTGTCACCGCTGACCAAGGTGGTTGTGCACATGCTTATGGTGGGCCAAGGTCATTTAAATCAGTTTCGCCATCCTTCATTGCAGGGGAGGCTGATCCAAAGTGCTTTGTGTTAGCTAAGGCTTTGTGTTAGCTAAGAGATGTTTATCATAGTTATCAAGAAGATGATTGTAGTTTAAAGACCATTCCCCCAAAGCAATAAATATATTTCATCTTCTAACATATCTGCATTTGGGCATCACCAAATTACTCACAAATTACTCAAATTGATCTCAAACTCTATGCAGGTATTTTTGTCAAGCTTCTTTCTCTAAGAAAAATAGTAACTGCTCATAGCTACTATCAGTTCCTCCTCCAAGTTTCCACACGGGTTTAGAAGGATCTCTAAAAGAAACGACAAAACAAAGCCGAAGACTCTGCTTTCAGCTAACACCTGTAACAGGTGTTTGGCAGACCAAAACCAAGAGCTAAGGGATATATAACTTTTAGTACCTTTTCTGCACTTCACAGCACAAGCTTTTCAGTGTCAAATGCCATGCACTTCATTTGTATTTTCATGAGCAAGTTTTACTTGGCACTTACTAGGTAGTTGTCTCGACGACGCTTGCATTCTTGCTTACCTTGGGGAAGAAGGAAAGCTTTGCTGCGGCTCTTCCTGGCCCGCCGCCAGGTTCTCGGCGGGAGGGCTGGCACGGCCTTTACCGGGCCGGCGCTACGAGGGCACCATCTCTCGGTGGAGAAGCACAGGCGCCGCTGCGCGCTCGCTCACGGCCTCCCGGGGAGCAGCCGCGGCCCGGGACGGCTCCCCGCTCCCACACAGGGGGCGGATTTCCCGGGCGCCCTCCCGCAGCCTCAGCCGCGCACACCCAGCACCGAGAAACCGCCCGCGCCCCCTCAGCGACGCCCGCCCAACGGCCGCTCGCTCGCGCGCCCAACGGCCGCCAGCGGGCGGCGCATGCGCGCAGGGGGCGGGGCGCGTACCGCTCCGGGCGTGGCGGCCGCCATAGAAGGGCGTCGGGCGCGCGCTCTAATGCAGGCGCGGTGGCCAAGTGGTAAGGCGTCGGTCTCGTAAACCGAAGATCACGGGTTCGAACCCCGTCCGTGCCTCGCGCTCCCCGGCACATCCGACCGTGTCATTTTTAGGGAGGGGCGGGAACGGGAGACGGGGCAGGTGGGAAGGCCTGGGGGGCAACATGGCACTGAGGGCAGCAACGGACCTACCGGCCTTGGTGCCCGTGTCCAGCCTCACCTGTCACTAGAACCAGTTTTTTTAACGGGAAACAGATTCCTGGTTAGCAACCCAGGAGGCTTCAAGCAAAGTCAGCGCTCCAAGCAAGCAGCCCTAGGTGAGAGAGAGAGGAAAACTTAAATTATTAACCTTTTGGCAGCTCCAGTACAAAGGATATGCACATTTAAACTCCAAAATGGGCTAAATTGGCTTTTTTTTTTTTTTCTGCAGATATCTTACTCAGTGACAACGTGGACACTGAAGAATAGCCAGGTCCCTAAACATGTTTTTGTAATAATGTTTTCAAAACGAAGCATAGAAATCAAGCCCAAGGACATAATGGATCTCTGACAAACGTCGCTCCTGTTACTACAAGCTCGGGGATAAATCTAGGCAGGAATCACCTCGCGTGTGATGACACCTGACACATCAGTTGCTGCTCATTTATTTTTTAACAAATATGTTAAGCAACATAAGCAAAGCACACGTGAGACCTACAGCTTCCTGTATAACCCGCATAAAATCGGACTGAGGCCCACAATTTTGTATTAAAGGATATACATAAGAAATAAGAAAAGACAGAGTCAGTTTTACAGTGTTTGGAGCAGTTTTACTCCGGCATGGATAATCAAAATTCTGCTAAGTAACTGTTTAAAGATAGACCCCTATGGTTATTTGCTTAAAATTGTTTTTGCAGTTAGAAAAATGTCTATTAAATCACAGCTGAAGTGAAGCTATTGCTGAACAGCAATTGCTAACCTCAGGAGTAGTTAAGACAAGTAGAAATAACCAAAAACACCATGTACATTTTCTGCAATGACATATAATGACATAAATGACATTTTCCTCCAAATGTATGTTTTTGGGTTTTTTTTTTTGCATCTCATTTAATAGAAGCTAGTCGATTGCATTGTTTCTAGATTGATTTTGACAGGATTTTCTAGACAAACCAAAACATACCAAAAACAAAGGAAAAATAATGTAAATTTGGATTTATTGCCCCTAAAGATTCTCAGAATGTTGGCCTTAAGGTCACTGGGAGGGTCATAATGTCTGATAACAAGAAGGTATACATAAAAAGGAGGTTAACTATATTAATAAACACCATCATATTGCAATAATGTCACACCTCCTAGCTCTTTTAAATTCATAATGAACTCTTATGCTGCGTACATCAATATTCCTCTAATATTACTTTATACTTTTGAACGTGAGATGTTTAGTTGTCAAATATTAGGCTTCCCATTACAATTTTCAAGTAATAAACTTGAAAAGCAATTAAGAAACTGCTTTCACATAGTTTGTCTTACACATGCCCACCACATTCAGGAAAGACAGCTTGCTTCTCGTGCAGAAGGATCCAGCCTTCTTCATGCTGTTTCCCCAATGCATAAAAATCTTCCCGTTGAGCTCCTATTTCCCATGCCTCAGATCACCCTTGCTGCTATTCCCTGATTCCCCTCCAGCTGCTCCGCATCCTCTTTGCGATGGAGAGCCCAGGAGCAGCCCTTGCCCTCCGCATGGTGTAGGACCTGCAACATCCCTACGGAAACCTCCTGAGCCCAGTGCCATGGCTGTCACCAGCAGCGGCAATTGCAGCCAGCTGGCAGTGCAGCAGCAACAGCGTGTTCGCCTCCAGGGAAAACGGGGTGCGTGGAGTCACGGAGAGCAGAGCCCTCCCTTTAACTCACCCCCCAGCACCCATCACTGCATCGTTTTTGTAATGGAGGCTGTTCGTGTATCACTCGCACTGGTCAGTCACAGGGAGAGTGGTCAAGGTAAAGCAAATTTCATTGAGTTTCAACATTTTTTGTCATCGTTACTGTGTCTCTTGCTGCCTGTCTTTAATTTAATGTTACATGTGACAA
Organism: Nothoprocta pentlandii; assembly: GCA_013398315.1. Lineage (NCBI taxonomy): Eukaryota > Metazoa > Chordata > Aves > Tinamiformes > Tinamidae > Nothoprocta > Nothoprocta pentlandii. The sequence goes on from VZSG01000045.1 coordinate 105,511, forward strand.
CTACTGTGACCAACAGAGGACAGCACATCCATTTCTTGTATCCATCAGAAGATCCTCAACTTCAAGCTGTCATTCACTCTTCAGTCAGGAAACTGGAGTGAGGAGTGGAGCAAAGCAGTGGCTGTAAATAAGACAGTTGGCTTAAAACAGCCTTTTTCTTTTTTCTTTCTTTTTTTTTTTTTTTTTTTTGGCAGTTCACTAGAGCTGGTTTGAATTCCAAGAGATTACTTACAGTAAATCTACTTCTAAAGAGGCATTATTACACTGTAGGTGTAGCTATTTGGAAGTTACTTCTGTATATTTAAGTAATTGTATATTCTATGTTAAGCCAGCAGTTAAAACATACTCAAAAGCATACTTAAGAACGATCATCAGGTAAAGGTTGCTAATTCTCCTTCAGAACTTCAGGCAGAGAAGGCTCCTATAACTAGATTTGACTACATGTGTTTATAAAATACTGAATTGAAGCCAGACTCTGGTGCTGTTATTGCATTTGATCTGAGGGGAGTGAATGCTCTGCAAGTCATAATGAAATTCAAAGAACAATATCAAGAATTTCCTATGGCCAAGGGGATTTAATCATGAAAATTCAATTAACCCCCAAGAGTTACACACATTGAAATCTATTATTATCTTTCCGCCAAAGCTGGCTATTGTGTTTTTTAAAGCAACTGCTGCTGATCCTGGAAAATAAATTGTGTATTATTACAAATACGTTGACATCTTTATGTTGTTATTACCTTTCACCTGCTAGTGTCACCTGAAAGCTTCACTGACATTAACGACACTTCCACCTGCTCTGCAATGTGTGAACAGTTTTTTGCTGGAGGAAAAAAAGAAAAAGACACAGGTAGAGAAAGGGCTGTGTGCTGGGTACAAGCACAAAGCAAACACACAGATCCAGGAGATACATGAGCAATAATAATGAGTCACGGCGCCTGGCTGACAGCGTGCAGGTCTGCAGCAAAGCGGGATTTACATCCGTCACCCGGGGCCTGATCCCGGAGCTGCTCAGCGGAATTACTCAGCAGACCCAGATCCTAGCTGGCAGGTCCACAGGAGCTGCCGGCGCTCACGGTGTCGGGGCCCTTAAATAAAACCCGAGTGCACAAATCGCTGCTCACGTGCGCCGTGACACTGCACGTCTTCATAGGCAGCACATGAATTATTCAGGGCAGTGTCGCTGCAAAGGTGCAGCCCACAAAGCCTGTTTGAAACAACGCACGGGCACCCCGAAGTGCTGCTGCGATGTAGGGCACCGTGATCATCGCCTGGCCCACTTTCCACCGGTATGAGTGAAATTCCCTTTATTTGCTTTGTGCCCAGGTCTGATAAGAGAACGTGGGTGAAAGTAAATACAGGAGGCAGACAGGCATCTCTAAACATTAGTAGCAACGGAGGAAAGGGGGTTACTCATTAGCCTTCCTCCCTTATAAAACTCCCAGATGTTATCGGAGATATGCGAGTTAAGTGTTTTACCATCCCTCTTTTTTTAACCATTATCTGATTCGAGAAGCATGAAAAGCACTTTATTGCTCACCGGATTTTTCCCCCCCCCTCCCCACCCGCGCTCGGAGCCCTCTGCAGGAAGCGCAGCTGAATTTCACAGATCTTCCCTTTCTGACGTCTCCCGAATTTCTAGGAATGCCCCTTCCCCGCTGCTATATTTGGAGGTAGTTTCGAGGAAAAGAAAAAAAATAAACCAAGAAGCGGCGCTTTGGGGCCGCGGGGCGCTGCGGGCCGGCGCTGCCGCAGGGCGAGGAGCGCGGCGCCTTTGTGGCCGCGGCGCGCGGATCTCTCCGCGGGCTCCTTCCCGCCGGCCGCTCTTCCCGGCACTTTCCCCCGGGAAGGAAGAGGAGCGTCTCTTTGGAAGAGGGAACGACCCCGCTGCTGGATGCGCGCCCTGGATGTGGCCTCTCGCGGCGTGACGGCGCGGAAGACACGCGCGATCTTTGTATGTCACGAGTCACGGCGCTGCCCGCGGCCGCCGCCGGCCCCGC
>VZSG01000045.1:107788-201183 GCA_013398315.1 Nothoprocta pentlandii
CGCGCAGCCGCCGCAGCGCCGCGAATAAAACCGCATTTTTTTTTTTTTTCTCCTAAATTTCGGCCTCCAGCAGCGCCGGAGCCCGCGGCTCTCCCCGCGGCTCTGTCCTAGCGCTCCCGCAGCGCCCCGATTGCCATCAACTTTTGCGCGTTTCTCTCCCTAGGTGTGCGAGCTGCCTGTGCTGCGGGCGGCTCCTTTGTCTCCCTGTTTCGATTATTAATAGCAGGAGAGGCGCCCGGGCGGCTTCCCCGCTCGCTCATGCATTTCTTGTGAAGTAACTGGCCGCACTTACCTACTTAAGTCATCTCCGTGTAAACTGTAACGCTTTTAAACTTAGATTTTATTTAGGAGCGCTGCAGGAATTATAAACTGAGGATTTAGAAAATATGCTCCTTTTATCTAGAGGTCTTTATTTTCCTCGCGCCTCCACAAGAAGTTCTTGGGAAGCCTGACACGGAGGGAGGCAGCTTCTAGATGCACTGCGCAGTGCCTCGGAGCACCCTTGCTAATGGGAAAGGTCCCAAATGAAAATAGGAAAGTCCTCACATGTAAAATGAGAACGTTTTCCAGCACGCTATGAAAAAAGTAACAAATATAGAATAATGACAGGTTATTCAACTTGAGTTTGAAATGCAGCGAAACAGATAAAATCAAGTAAATGCTCTGCACTTTGGGAAGGCATCTAGATAGATGTGTGGGGTGCTGGAGCTATTGGAGCACTTTGTAAGCCTGTGGAGTTCTGTGGTGTTTGCTAGACCCTCGAGAAGGTGCTCATCTTTATCTGCTTAGCAAATAATTCCTAGCACATGAATAAAACCAAGTGATATCTGTTTAGCAATAGGAAGTGAAAGCACAGGAACTGTGACTTGCCTACAATATTCTCTTTTTTTTAGTCAGAAAACTAACCATTTTATAAGATTCTTCTGATCGATTTGGCACACTTTGACAAGACACTTTACTTACAAAGTGAGTCTCGGAGGTTGTGGTTCCAGAGTCGGGGTTTTGGGGGCGAGATGAGCTTATGTTTTATCCAACTGGCCCACAAAGTCCCGCTTTTGGTGGTCACTTTGTTCTGCAAAAGAAACCAGTGCATTATGGCTCTTGAAGGGGACAGGAAAGAGTGAACGTGATGCGTTAAACTGCAGCCTCGGTAAAATGCTGCTGTGCACCTTAAGTCAATAATAATACTCTAACCTTCATGTTGTCTTCAGCAATAATAAGTATATTAAAAATACTGCTGTCCTTGAAAATTAAACATGAAAAAGAAAGTTTTGTAACTGCTGGTGTAGTTTGTAAAAGCTTTTTTTTTTTCTTTTAAAACAGTAAAAGCTGAGGAAACAAAAGTTCAATTTCAAAGAGTTGTTATTCAATGTAAGTGAATTTGGGAGAAAAGCAAATAAGACTATAGAAAATAGAGGCAGATTAAAACATGTAAACACATAAACCCTGCTAGAATTTTTACTGTTGATCCCCTTCTCATTTTTTTTTGTTCACAAAGTGTTTCAGTTTTAAGGAACCCCTTCAGCTAGCTTGATTTTTACATGTGTATGGCTGTGAGAAGGCTCTGTATCTATAAATCAGTCTAAGGATTACTCATTTTTATATTGATATGAGTTGTTAAATGTATTTTTATGCATACAGCACTGTAAACCCGAACTTGGTAAAGCTGTTCAAGTTCATATTACTAATTACAATTTAATATCAATATCCTAGAGAGACTAAGCATAACTTTACCTTTACAAATTATATAGTCTTACTTGCCTAATGGGATTCTAATAAATGCTTAAAAAATGATAGTAGATAGGCTGAACTTTCTTGTGGCATTGAATATAAAGTACATATGTTTAAGATAAAACGAAACAGGTTATAAATGAGAAAGTGTAGGAGTAAATAATGTCTGTGTATATACAGCATATATGCAAAAAAAGTACAGGAGTATCTTTGTAGTTGGTGTGAGAGTGTCTGTCATAATTTTGGTATTCTGTACCAACTGATCATCTGCTTAAGGTACACACAGATATGTAGAAATTAACGTTATAATCAGAGTTCATTTTAAGTGCTGATCTGCACAAACTCAATGTCTGAAAACTTGGCCTGGAGATTCAGCTGAACCTCCACAGGGCTATATGGTTGAAACAAAGTCGTTGCTGTGTAAAGCACCGCATGCCTATGTACAAGAACTGTATTTTCAGGCAAATGGCTGTCTGGCTAAACTATCAATATTTTTCTATAGAATTCTGATATTTTACATGTTATAGCTATCTAATTTCTATACATGAGACAGGAAACCAAATGCCAGTGCAAAATCTATTTATTGTCTTGTTTAAAATTAAAATCTGATTTGAAAGCGTTTGGGTATGAACTGTGCTGCTATGATGCCTTTTAGCTGCTGTTTATCATGAAACAGTCCTGCTCAAATGGAGCATTTATGCAAAGGTCCAATTTTCATGAAACAACTGAGCTACCCACTTGGTGACTACATTGCAGACACCAACAGTAGCAGGAGTTCTCAGTTTTGGTTGGATTTCATTCCTACGGCTTCTTGGCTGGTGTTTTGAGAACAAAAGAGCAGAGAATCGTGAATTTGGAGCTGGGACAATTACAGGCTCCTGCCCTAAGGGTAAAGAAACAAAAACTAACATGTCCAGACAGTACCAAAGATCAACTCTCCTGCTGAAATTTCATAGTTCCCACTAGAATTTACTTTAATGTTCTTAAAAACATGTAATTTATACAGCTACTTTCAATAAAATGTGGTAATCGTTACATATCATGCTTTGTTAATGAGATATTTTTGAGAGTCTTTCAGATAAGTTCCATTTAATTCTTTCCAGAGAATATGTAAAATTCACACGTATTCCTTCCAGCATAAGATGCCCAACTATAGAATTAACCGAATATTTTAATGAATATTAAGCAATCTTATAAACCCCAGTTACACGTCTACAGGCCTTCATCATTCAGAATTTCTGATCTTTTTTTTTAATTTAATAAGCTGACAGAAAGAGCTTCTGTTTGTCTCTAGTACACAACAAAATAGAATTACTATGTACTATGGATATCACACATACATTAAACTTCAAACATGTATTCATTTCATATGTTATGCAAATTAATGGAGATTGGACAAAACAGCTATATATTCCCTGAAGATTTATGTTATAAAACTTTATGCATTTTCTTCATAATGTTTTTCCAATAAGGCTTGACTGTGCATAGGGTGGTAGTCTTAATGTTGAAACTCCTGAAGGGTATTGTATATCAAAAGCATTAATAGTTAATTAGCTGGAATCAGTTTATCTTGCTATTTGAAATGAAAAAATACATATATACATATATTTCTATACATATATGTAAGATAAAATTAGTTACTAAGTCTGGAAACAAAACTAATTTTTCTTGAGATAAAAGCTGTATTTGTATTATGAACATCAGTATTAATATGTATCAATGAATTAGTGTAAAAGTAGCATTTAGAAAGATCAACTTCAATTATTTATTACATTTATAATTTATAAAATCGAAAATCCTTTTAGTTACATTTCTATTTAAAATCAATTTAAAACCAAAAGATTTTTTACAACTTATTTTTAGGCAAACCTTTAAAAAATGTACGCAGACTACGAAATTGGCCAGGATTAACCAATCCCCACAGGATTAACTGCACAGGAGTAACAAATGGCCTCGGTGTTTCCCTCTGCTATTGAGAGCAGGGAAAAGCTGTAGAGGCACCAGGCTTCCCAGCAGAGTCCTGGCTTGGGGCTGCTCTGCAGCCTGAGATGTCTAACGCCGTGGCCTCCCTTTTGACACTCGCTGACCTTCTCTTACAACCAAGAAGTTGAGTGACTCCCCTCCCATGTAGCTACAGAAAAAGGCCAGGGATGTAGTGACCCCCAGTTTGGAAGCTGTTGACCTGGAATGACTAGAAGTCTTCCCTTAGGCTTCAGGATCTGCCATCTCTTTTAGTTAGCCAGAGGTTGTCCAGGGCAAGAACACAAACATCCAAGGTATGATTTTTAAATTGTCTCTTTCATGTTACCCATCACCAATATTTTCTTGCGGAAACCCTGGACCTCCCACCACAAAGCAAATGGAGGTGAATCTGTTCAGGGTGTTCTTTTTCAAAGATACAATTCAAAAATCTTTTATTTGGCTCAAAAAATGTATTTATCAGGTCATGAAGGGACCATTTTAATTTCATTAGGTTTTCTGATGGCTTTAAAATATTTGCAGGAAAAAAAGCTGCTGTGACCTGAAAACTGCATCTATAGTACAATATGTGCTATATTGCATGAACTGCCAAAGTCATTGCAAACTGTGCAGCTTGAAAATGCGGAGCTCCCAGGGAACTGAGTGAATTTAAGGCATCATTTGCCCTTTCCCCAGCGCAAAGAAGTTAATAATTATGCGGATCTCTTTTTGCATTGTCATGTGCTTTTCGCAGTCAAACAAAACAGATATTTAGGGAATGTGACAAAGGCTGCCACATGGAAAAAAACAAAGAGGATTTAAAAAAATTTTTACTCTATTTTTTTTACCTCTGGCCAAAATGTCCCTCAGGTTTCTCCTTGCTAAGGCTTCAGAGCCAGGGCCATGTGCCTACAGGTGAGGCATGTGAGAGCACTGGAGGTAACTGGCTTTGGATTTTTTTTTCAGGACTTTTCAGGCTACTTGTTAGAGGCTGGTTAAGAAGATTGCCAAAAACTTCTAACTCCTTGTTAGATAATATACTGAACGCTTGCATTGTAAATACATGTTAATAATTTTAAACAAAGCTATTTTCATATTTTCAATTCATACCACTGTACATTTTAACTTACCTGCTAACAGGGGAGGGAAGAGGCTGATATTGATGCATTTTTGATGTTTTCAGTCACCTCCGAGTCTTTTACGGGGGGGTCAGGCTGCCCAAATCATTTCACTGAATTCATGGCCTGTTTAAATGAACTGATATAAAATAGCAAGTCAGCATTAACCTTTGAAAGTAATAGATTTTCTCTAGTTTTGTAGGTCAAGAGAAGAATTTTTAAAAGTTGAGGCAACATAGAAATGGTTTTAGAACAGAATAAGTAGGGTAATTTCAGGATGTTTCAGGATTGGCCTACAAGGGTCAGGAATTATAACTTATTCTAATTATAACATTACCAAGGAGGAGACCTATATCATTTCTATTTGCTGTATGTCGCTATTTTTAAAACCATCTGAAAGTATCACTGATAAATTCAGCATAATTCTAGCGTTTTCTAGAGTTTTGGAGCTGCTGTTGCTGCAGCTGTAACAACCAAAAAGAAGTGAAATGTCAGAATTTGAGGGAAGAACTGGGTTCATTCTTTATATTATATTTGCTCCTTTTTTGTTCTTGGTTTATTGCACACAATTTTAAATAATAAATGAAAAATAAATAAATGATCACTGCTGTTCTCAACACTACTACTATATTTATTATTTTATTCCATTGAAAAATATGCCTTGTAAGCATATATTTAATGTTACTTTAAAATATTAGGCATGGCATTTGATTATGCATAATTAAAAATTCAAAACTTGTACCTGCTTTTCTAAGAAGATTTATAAATGAGGGGCATTCAGTCTTTGCTGAACTGGAACCTTTGCACTCCAGCATTGTGGTCCTCCTCTGTGTATGCAAAACTGCTAACATGCGTGCTTGGTTGTTGAATATTTTGAAATCCTGTAAATGAAAGATGTTACGTGGTTTTATTATGTATTACTTTGCCCATAAACTCAAATTGGTTATGTCAATGAAGTAAACCTTTAAAAGCTGGAGCTGCAGCTGAACTGCTGATGAGGATTTTTCTGCTTACTTTGTTCTTGTTGGTAGCTGAGAGGAAATTATCCTGGATTTTCTGTGTTTTCCACTTTTCTTGTTCAGCTTTCCAATGCTAATGCTAATTCTAAGATAGCTTCTTTCAGATTCACTTCTGTGAAGAGACAGAACCATTTAATACATCCAAATTATGTGAATTAGGGACTGCTTGGAAAACTATAACTTTCCTATGGAGTAGAGTAACAGGAAATTATGAAATCCTGAAGTATTGTTGGAAAAATTGTTCTAACTTAAAGAAATTTTCTTTATAGTTTCATTTTGATGTTCCACAGCATTCACCACTTCCTGCATGGCCCTTTACCGCAGGGAAAATGAGGGACTTTTGGGGGCAGATGTGTTTCCATTACACTATCATAATGCCCCTAAAAATCCTTATTGCTCTTGCAGTATTCTTCTGTGTTTATGGGCCTGGTGTGAACTACTTGAAGAATCTAGTTTATAAGTACAGCTTTTTTTTTTTTCTAAAACACTTTTTAAAAAAAGAATTTTATTTTGTTTACCTTATTTTTAGTTGTGTTTACTGTTACTTAAAATATAAATGGCAAGATATGCAACCACCTGTTGATAAACACATGTCGTAAGTCGTAAATCCAAGAGACATGCTGATAACAGCATATTACTTGAGGAAAAGCATATATTTTGGCATAAGAATGAGAGTTTCACTCTTCTGGTAAGCTTAATTTAATTTGTTTTTGACATGAGAACTCAGTGTGTGTGTCTCTGAAAACATGACAGACTTTGCACACTGATTTAGCATATCTATTTTGAATGACTTTGCTATGTTGCGCCACATTCAGAAATTACTTGCTTTTAGGAGCAGAAACCGGGCTATTCAGCAAGCAGATTTGCCCACTACTTTTAAAATAAATACACAAAAATCTAAGTCCACAACAAAGCCTCATAGGATACCCAAATAAAAAAGAAGCAAGATGAAACCTAGGGAAGACATTCTGTGTTCACAGCTGCTCTGTGCCTGTTCAGACTGAAGAGCCTTTGTGCAGGGGGCTGCACAAAGCAGAGCAGGGGGCTCCTCTGCCCCGATCGTGGGGACAGAGATGTCACCAAGAGGGCAGTGCCCAACTTAGTGTCATGTTGATTCCTGCCAGCTGGCAGGGACCCTCCAAGCCTGGGCTTTCCTGGCAGGCACCCTCCAACTCTGAGCTTTTCCGCACTTCTTGAAGGAAATGGCAAACACACCTGGGATAAGTGTTCCTTTTCACCCGGGCATTGCAGATGCATCATGAGTGCCGCTCTAGTGGTGTTGAGTCTCGGCCGCTTTGCGTGGGATGGGGCCATAAGCACTTAGTGCCAAGGCGCCCTTGACTGCAGGCGCTCTCTGAAAGGAAATAACAAATAAACTTCATCACGCCTTCCCTCTGACAGTGCCACGGATCTTGCAATAGCCTTCAGAACAGCCAGGGAAAAAGGGAAGAAGCAAGCTAATAATAGATTGCTTCTGTCCAGTTCTGTACTAAAATTTACTCTCTAAGGAAATTCTCTCATTCATGTTGCTAAAGGAGCATTTCACATTTTTTCAGGCATAAAAACCTGACGGTCGCACGCTGCAGGGCACAAAGCCCTGGCTGTGCCTGGAAGGGCAGGGCTTTAGGGATGCACATGGGTATTGCAGTTGAAGGAAAACCCTTTCCTAGGATGGCAGAATGAGCAGCATTGCACATGGTTGTTTTCACAAGGCAACACTTGCTGCTTTTCACATTTCAATGCATGACATTGCAACAGGCAGCAGCATTTCACATTTATGCACAGGCAGAGAGCAGCAGAAACACTAGTCATTGCTATTAATTCTAGTTTTTCACATCCTAATTAAAGACTCTGCATGTGATTGAAAATATGTTAAAAATATATCAGACAACACAGATCTTACACACTTCTGTAATATTAAACATCAGCAAAGGGAGTGCTCCCCGAGTTGTAACTGTATCACCTTAGTGTAAAAGACAACATTAATGCAAAGAGAATACAATTTCAGTCACTTTTTTTCTTCCCTTGGGCTACTTACGTGTAATTTATAAGGACATTAGAAAATCTCTTATAATTTTTTTTATTTTATCAGGCTTTCATAAAAGAACAGGCAGCTGGAACTAGCAGATCTCAATAGCTGACTCTCATATACATATCCACTTACACAAACAATTTAGGCTGTAGCAGAAGTCAGATTCTCTCTGAATATGTATTCTGAAAATGTGTTAAAAGACATTTTTCATGTGCAGTGGGTTTTTATACTATATATAAAGATGGTATTAACACCAGCCTCATTAAACAAAAGTATCACAAAAGAAACACAAAGTTACTAATAGGTAACCTAAATAAAATATTAATCTCATTCTTGCATCGAATCAGCTATGAGTATATAGCTTATCTTTGACTTAATTTAACTGGTTATTTATGGGAGCAGAAATGCATATAAAAATAAACTTTCCTTAAACAAATGGTTCCTCCCATATTTCTCAATCATAACAAACTGTTTCTGACTTTCTACACATTTTTTTTTCCAATTAATGACTGATTATGAGCAGATGATATGTCAATAGGTTTGCTTTCATTTTGATGAAATTTTAAATGTGCATAATCATTTTCATTCCCATATTTTAATCATCAGTGCCTAGCCTTTGACTAAAGTGGATTTTTATAGTTGTATTATAAACAACTGCAAAAGGAAGTTATGAAGTACTGTGCTGACATAATCTTATTTATAGCTGGAATAAGTTTTGCCGGTATGTACAGAACTTAGAAATACATAGAATCCCTGTAAGTTAATAAAGATCATTAAAAGAAATTACATATTTCATAATCACGCTTTCATCAAGATTATATGACCCATATTAGATTTAAGTAATTAAAACAGAAACTGGCATGCTTAGGAATTATTAATTTATCCAGTACTTAGACTTGACAGGTGATGTTACGTGATAGAAAATATACTGAGCTATGAGATTTCTTAAACAAAATTATTTTTGACTTTTTTTTTTTAGCCACTTAGAAATATTCTTTACATTTCCAATGGCAAATTTTATCTTCCATATTCTTTTGAAACAGAAAGCTGCAGCCTTGCTGTGTTTTGTCTGAGGTGTTCAGGTACCTCAGTGGTGAAAAGAACATAAATATGTATATAGATTGCAGCAGATTAATTTTGTATAAGAGAAAACACTAGGTTATTCAAATACAAAGTCAGGGAATCGTTACAAGTCATTTTTGCAGTTTCAAGCTAAGTCATTCCATATTTGTCCTGTGATTGTAGGTAGTGATAAAGGGAACTGAGTATGTGCAAAAGATCTGCATATAATCTAGGTGCATATTTGAACAGTCCAGATTAAATACTTTGACAATTCTTATAAAATCACCTTATGAAATATAATCTAATTTTCCCAGAGTTTCACAACAATATTATTGTAAAATGTTGGGTCTATCTAAATTAAAAATAGGAAATAAATAATAAAAATAGGAATAAAGGAAAAGAAACAACTTCTTTGAACATATCGAAGAGCAAAATCAGCCCGTCTGGGCTCAGATCTGAGCACCAGGAGGTGCCTGCTGGATGCTGGCACTGCAGCAGGTCTCGATTCATGGTGTGCCCTCTAGACAGTCCCAGTAAGGGGCAAAACACCTTCCTGAGCCCCAAGCAAGGTGAGGTGCTGCAAGCACTTCACCTATCACACAGAACAGCCACATCTACAAGCTAATTCCTGCTTGTGTTTTTATCTGAAGAGTTGGGCAGGACAAGTCAGCTCTAGCCTTAAACATAGTATCTTCCTGCACCAGCTCTGTGCAGATCTTCTCCTTTGCAGATTGTCCCAGTAATAAACAGTGAGTTCCAAGAAGTCAGGAAAAAAAAAAAGACGAGGGAGGTAACTCCTTGTCAAGGAGCTACTGCCAGGAATTGAAGACCGAGCCTCAGCTGCAGTGTCCTGATAAGCACCTTTTGCATCCCAGAATGATGTGGGCAAGTAGAAAAACTACACGCGTTGCAGGGCCCCAGCACGAGCTGCGCCCAGCTCACGCCTCACTTTTATTATTGCTATCCACGAGTCTGCCTTGTCTGCCTGGGTTTTTTTCAGATGTCACCTGCAAGGTAGTGGGAAGGGGTCATCTGCTGTAGTATGAGTTTTATCTCATGGAAGTCCCTCAGAAATTTTCTTTTATCAACTGTTACTAACTGGATTTCAAAGCACCCTATGGCCCTGATCCTGATTCTGCAAACCAGGCAGATTACTTAGCTTCCCAGATTTAACTGGGTTCAGTATGAGCAAAATAGTACACTTGAACAACACATTCAGCAGAGGTTATGACCACAGCTGTAATACCAAATTTATTTAAAAAAAAAAAAAATGCACCATATTACTGGTTGGAGTTCCATTTAAATATGGCAAAACCTTGCCCCAAGGACCATGGTTGCAGGTCATTTTTTTATCAGATGAAATCAGGCTTGAGTTTTGACATTGCAGAGAGACTGGTGATGCTAATTGTGAGGGCAATTGGCTGCTATTAGAATATATTGTGCATGCAGCCAGGTATGTTAGCTTCTGTTTGCATTTAATATATTGCAGATAAAAATGGTGCACCGAGTCTTATATTTTATCCATAGGACAGAGAACAGGAAAATGTTTTCCCATTCTACCTACAAAAGAATTAAGAATACTTCAATGTTTGACTTTAACATGATAGGATACAGCAGTGTTAAAGTCCTAACACAGAGTTGGAAGCAAATTTTGGGGACAGCAACTTTCTGTTCTGTGATTCTACATCTCCCAGGTCTGATGGTTGTGTTTGACAGTCACGTGTTACAACTGAAAATAATAATTCTAATTCCAGTCCTGCTTTGTTTGGCAATATGTTTTGTACCTCAAGCTGCAGCTATTTATTACCAATCTTTAGCCTTAGGAGTACAGGAAAAAAATACATGCTGTCTGCCTCCTGAAGAAAAAGGCATGGGTATGAAAAATAAACAGAGTAAACCAAAGTCCCTTTAGACTTGTAAGCCATTTGCCAGCCTCTTCACACAGGAACTTTCAGTTCTGCTGCTTGCTTTGAGTGCAGCAAGTAGATAAATGTGTTCATATTGCAACTTAACACACATTGCCATGCGTGATGGATTGATAGGCACTATCAAGAGCTCTATCAGGAGCTAATTAGTTCCTTTGAACACAATGGAAGTGTGCTGGAAAGTTTTGAGTGCAGCTGAAAAATGAAAAATACTCGGGTAATGCCTAAAACGTGCTGCTGAAAAAATGCTTTCTGCTTCTCAGCAACTGGAGCTTTCACTTTTGTAGACAGCTTGTCCTTCTGTTTGTGGTAAATTCCTCTACCTGGCTGCCTCTAGGTACAAGACTGCACCCTATGATACGTGTGTTCAAGTGGCATAAATGTGTACATTTTTATACATAAGGAACTATGCTAAACTCATGGCAGTAGGAAGAATTTGGCTTAGCGAATTTACTAGATTAAAAATAATGGCTTTTTTTTTCTGCTCTGTGTCTATCACTTTAACTGCTTGTTTTCATGTTTTTGCCTTTTCAATTTGTTGGAAATTAAATACTGTAAGTTTAGATACGGTACAAAACATGCTATGAAGGGTTCTCCTGTATTCTCTTACCTTCCTTGCCTGATTACTTTGAGAGGTAGGCGTAGATGCGTTCAAACAAGCCAGCAGCGTTTGCTTGCGTCCAAGTTCATCCCTGAATCGACATGTGAATTAAGTTTGCTGAAGTAAGCAGTGTAATAAGTTGTGCCATTTATATTCCAAATGTCATTCACAGTTACCTTTTCTTAACGGTATAAAGAGTGATGTAAAAAAATGAAAGCAAACAGAGAATATTAGGACACATAGCAGGGCTTACTGACAAAAATATAAAGTATATGAGCTATATTAAACATAACTAATAAAAATGTAAGGAAAAAGGCTTCTGCCTACTTTGAAGGAGATACTTATTCTATACCCAAATGTAATTTTTGCATTGTTTATTCTATAGATGAGCTACTTTATGGCAGTTTTAATTTTTATTTCACAGAAGTATTCATACTATTTTTACAGTCCCTTTCCCAACTAAGACTCTAAGTACCACTGACATTTGTGGTAAGCCAACTTTTATGACTCTAGAGAAATAACAGTAATACAGTGTGGAGAAAATTGTGACACATTTTGTCTGGAAAATGTTGTTACACTCTGTCAAAGAAATATGAAGAACTTATTTTAATATCCTGTCTCACAATATGGGGTAAAATGGAAAAGAATATCAGGATGGGTAGAGTGCTCTATATACTTTTCGCAAGATGTGATCAGTAACTAGAGGGCTAATATTCTCAATTATTTGCAATAGTTCAGTGATTCCCAGATGCCTGAAGTAGGGCAAAGATGAAGGGCAGGAATTTCCCCCGGATTTGATGGTTGCTTGGCATTGCGGAATGTGGATACCTTTGCCCATTTGTGTGAGACTGGTGTCCTTTGCCTTCGTTTCCCCCAGAGCTCACATGGGAATGCATGGAGAGCCTCAGGGACGGCTTCCTCCTTTCTTTTGTTTGTGTGCAGGTACTTGGCTTGCTTGAATATATAAAGAATTTTCTTGGTAGCCCACATTCACCATATTAATATTAGTCAAATAAGTGCTATTATTTTTAAAACTGAATTGCTCCCAGACTACTGAAGCAGAGAAGTACTTTTATTCATATGCTAGGTATTTTCAATTAAGTCATTAAATCCAATAATTCAATAAATTAATAGTTTCAAACTAGATAATTTATTTCACTTATTTAATTACTCGTCTTGATTTCTTCCAATTCTCAAATCTAGAATATTCAAATTTAAGTAACAGATCAGACACTGGCTTTTTATAGCAATTTATGTGGCATCTCTATAGGAGATGCCACCAAAGTCAGGATTTTCTTCTGCTACACAGATCTGTATATGTAAATTCAGGCAAAAGTTTAAAAAACGCACATTGAAATTAGATGTGTTGGTGCCATGCAGGAGGTAAATTCACTGGTAAGTAGCTGGGACAAATGGGAGCTCTGACAGCCCCAGAACAAATATGATGTAGCAAGGGAGCATGAGTGAAACTTAAGTTAGGTTTTCTGTGAAATAAATAGCTTCCCATAGTGCGATGAGATTTCTCCCAAGTGTCTCTCATTTCATGGCAACAGTTATTAGTGTGATAATCAACAAGTAGCTATATTGTGACGACCAGCAAATAGTCCATGTTATGTAATTACTATACCTCAACTCTGACGCAAAGGAAGGAGGGTGCCAGTGGATCCGCTCTCGTCGTCTGTGCTCAGCAGGGCTCGCATGGACCTGTTGCACGAGGAGGAACCTGTGAGCCTGCAGAGCCAACAAGAAAGGGGACAGCTTAGCCAGCTGTCCAGCCACAGGTTAAAACAAACAGGTTTTCAAGAAGGAATGATCTTTCTGCTTATCAACAGCAACTTTGCTGAAGGCATTTCACAAGATAAATCTATTGCATGTGGCAAGAACCGACTCAGCAGAAGAAAAGATGTCTTTTCTCTTCTGAGGTCTATGTATCTACTCACAAAGGGTCTACTCCTTTTGTGCAAAAAAACCCCAAATGGCTGTGGTGAGCTCATAAATCATGCATTCTAAGCTAGTGTTTCTTCATTTAAATGGCAGGGAATATTATTTAATATCATTTGTTTGATATTGTGTCTGATGGGTTTAATACCTGGAGTATCACAGAAGACCACTGCTAAAGCACTCTAGCTTCATTATCCTGCCTAGAAGAAACTTCATTATTTTATTTTTCTTTTTGTCATGAGGTTAAATCATATTAAGTTAAGATTTCCTGAAATAAGCATCATCTTTCAATAAGGCAAGTAGATTTAGACAAAAAAAATGACCTGAATGATCTTAAATGTCTGGTTCAATTTTAGAGTAATAAAATGAAACCTTAATGGGGAACTTATTACTTAGTCTGTAAGTAACACTGACTTATTAGGTTTAAATGAAAGCAAAAATCAGATAGCAGTTGGTATAAATCACCATCAAGTCAAGTGTTGTTATGCCAGGCTATATCCACTGAAATTTTGGCTCAGATTTTCCTAAACTGAAGAAATTGCCTTAGCAGAACTGAGAGGTAAATACCCCTTTTGGAATAAAAGCATGAACAAAACAGTTCTGGAATAGCTGATAACCTCTCAAGATAAACCTCTAGATCTGTTAGGACTTCTGCAATAAACAGTTTTAGCGAAAGGGAATGGACACACATTATAGCTGAACGACAATATATAAGTCAGGAGGAAGGCAGCTGTAAAATGTTTTGAAGTATTTTAAGTAAGAAATAACTGGATTTATCCAAATACATAATATTTGAATGCAGTATTTATTTGAAAGTAAGCTAACTTACTAAAAAACTTATACTAAAAAACTTAGTCAAAAATTGATAAAATCTTTTCCTTTTCTAAGAAATCATATATTCAGTTCCCAAGGAAATTATAGCTTATGGTATCTTTTATTGTAAAATAAAATTCAGTCTTTATTTGAGCCATATTATAAGCAGGTTCCTTATGTTATTTAAAGCTAAAGCTGTGCAGTTAAATCTAAGTCTTTTTACACAGGAATGTGTAAATTCACTAGTATTTTGGAATACATACTAAAATGTATGTAAAGAACAGTTAAAGTGTTCTTGTATTTACCTCATAAGCATTTCATTAAATTTTAAAGGCTATAAATAATGGTCTTAATACATTCAGGAGAACATACTGTTCTCTCTTTTTCATTTCATCAGCTGATCTGGTATTTTTATAATAGCCAGCACTGCAAGTACTAATAATGACTTTTTAATTTGCAATGATATAGGAAACCACAGAAACTTGGGGGTCCAGAGGAAGGATGATGAATAATTGGCTGCAATGACCTTAAGTTTTTCAGGAAACCTCTCTTTCATAAGGAACTTGTTAGGAAAATGGAAATGATGGAATGGTTCCTCATGCACCTACATCTATATAGATACACAAATTATTTTCACACACTATGTAAAATATTGTTTCTATAATGCAGGCCTGTTTCAAATTCCGATTTCAGATTCTCGCCACTTTCCACACACCTGCTCTCCCAATAATTTGCAAAACATTTCAAAAACTCCTCAAATTTTGAGAAATAAAACCCTGGAAATTTGCCCAGGAAGGGGGAGAAGGAAAGCAAATGTGCAGAGAAGCAAACAATGTTGTATGTTCATAAATCATCATGAATTCACGAAGAATTAAAGTGCTTGGAGAATAACAACAATTAAGAACTACATTTCTTCATTTCTAAGTCCTCTGAGAATATCCAGTGTTCTTCATGCATGAAAAATATTCATGTCGTTTACTTCTGAGGTCATTTCTTTTGCAATGTGCATGTTTATATCTCCCTGAGTAATCAGTCATATTTGTATTTTATCAAGACAATGATAACTTCAAATATGTGAGGAACTGCCAAGTCCTAGACCCGACTGCACAGCTGGAGTTAATAAGGGCTGTGCTTCTGAGCCGAGACTAGCTAAAAATCAAGAACTGAAGGAGTGCTTTCTGTCACTGTAGGTATGGGCCTCAAGAAACCGCAGCTCTTTGCCTCTGTTGCTGAAGTCTCTTCAGAAAATTTGAGAAAAAGTATGGTATGAAACAAGGATTGTCCCAATTTTTCATGAAATTAAGAAGCGAGACATAGATCTTAGATGGTAATAAAGCTTTGTTAGCAAGGTGCTATTTAGTTCTGCTGGCAGCTTTATTCAGACTAGACAAATCCAAATATAATATGATCATTTTGATTTAAAACCCAATTTGCCATATTATTTTAATTATTTTAATCCTAGAAGAACTCTGTGTAAGCCAGGCAGTGATAGCCATGTATTAGACCCTGGATTTAGAATTCAGTGTTTATTATTGTAGTAATGAAGCTCCAAGATATAAGCACATGGTAGGAAAGATATCTTTCCAATTGAATGCAACAAAATTGATACTGGAATAATTCTCTAATAAAAGTATGTGCTACTTCAAAATGAAGTTTTTATCCTTGAAAAAAAAGCAGTCTTTTTTAACTTAAGATAAAGATTTTAATGAGAATTTTTGTGAACATATTATTTTCCTGTTAAAATACTTTACATGCTTTGTTAATCCTGGTAAAACAGAACATGGAATGCAAAGAAGAATGGAAATGAAATAGTGCAGTCTTCCTTTATGGAAAAAGTACTGTAGAGATGAAGAGGAATGATGTGTTCTCTGCAGAAACCATATACACTTAGTAGAGGATTACAGAGAATTTCTACAAGGCATGATTAATTTAATCCCTATTAAAGTAAATGGGTACTTTTTATAATTTTTGAAAATACGAGAGTGCCTAATCTCTATTGCTACAGCTGAAATACCCACTTCTAGTTCACCTTCAGATTTACAGCCGTATTGATTGTGTTTAGCCAGGGGTTAAATGAAAAGGTGATTAACAACACAAATGGATTTTTCAAAATATAGCTAACATATTGCACCTGCAATGGAGCAAGACCTACTTTACAGCTCTGGCTTGCTTTAGTGGATGCAAAGGAAATACCCCTACCTATAGAATTCACCTTTTCATGGTTATTTGACTTAGCAACACAACCCTCTAAAGACAGCAGGCTGTTTTTGTAGCATTTTGAGTTCGAGTCACATCTTAAAATCTTACCTTATGAGAGGATGAAGAGCTTGTTGGCAGTGGCTCTTTCTCTCCCCTGACAAGAGGATACACCTGAGTGTTCCTCTTTATCATAGCACCTAAGTTTTAGAGGCCTGAAGTAAGGAGAGGTTAACTCTCCTTTAAGTGGCTATGTTTTTTTTTTAAAGGATAAAGAAATGGAAAGTCAGCATGTTATTTTTCTTACTTAAATGCCAGGAGAAATAATGAAAAGAAATTTCATTATTAAAAGGAATATTTCATTTTTAAAATGAAAAAAGATTATTACAAATAATATCCTCTCACTATAAATAGAATAGGCACTGTAGTTGCCTATTCTATTTATAAGACCACTCCATAAACAGCCTAAATATATTTATGTAACCTACAGATATTCTGAATGACAATCTAAAATTAAACATGAATATAGAAAAAAATGGGTGTATAATCACTTCAATACAGAAATGCATTCTGAATCATACTAGACAATAATGTGGTATTACGTGAGAAAAATCAAAGCAACCAGAATTTGATACCCAAAAAACTGACACAGTCAAAGAAGTTCCAAATGATGAAACACAATTTGCATAGTAATTTTCTATTAAAAATACTTAAAGGAGTATTATCTTCTCCTTTAAGAAAACTACTGGCAATATTTTTTTCCCAATATTTTTATATCTCTATGGTCATATTGTTAGACATTTCTATAGTAAAAGGATACAGAATAATAATTACACTATGAAAGTGTTACACTATAAATATCAGGTTATAATTGAACTATTTTATCTTCTTCTGCATAGAAGCCCCACTGAAAACGCAAGAAGTTCTCCATCACCTGCCACCTGTGCGAGCCATAGCTCCTTCTGAAATTGCAAACCCACCTGAACAGCCTCAAGCTTTGCTTGGCTTCAGACACATACATTTGTTGTATTCAACCAGTACAAACCATTCTTCTAATTCCTCATTTCTGCATTTTTCCCTGAAATCACTCATGTAAATGATGATTGCTACATATAATTATGTGGAATCACAGAATGATTAAGGTTGGAAGGGACATCTAGGGATCATCTAGTCCAACCCTGCTGCTCCAGCAGGGACACCTAGGACATTCCTCTAGGCAGATGTTCAAAAAGAAATCTCATTCCATGGCAAAGAGTTTTGCTTTCAATTGTTTTTTTTTTTTTTAATCAACTGAAAACCCAAACCAAATTCCTTTTAACACATTTAGTATGCCTGATGTGATTTATGGTTTCATTTCAACATAATGAAATGTTAGTACCAATGACAGGATATACAATAAAACTCAAGAGATTTTTACCAATATTCATATGGAATTTGGAGAATCTGAAGTGTTTAAAATTAGTCCAGGAGGGAACTAGTCCAGGAAGGAATTTTTGTCTTTCCGAGGCAAAATTATTTTGCAAATCTCTTTGCTATATTTGTAAAATAAAAATCACAAATGCCAGGGCCATACCACCATGCTGACCAGACAAAGTCCCCTCTCAAATTAAATGCACAGGAATTAAACATTGGAAACTGTAAATACTGTTTGGTAAAAATGGCTGATTTGATAAAATACTGTAAATACTGATAAAAATGGCCTCTCCGAGAAAAGCTCCTCTCAGCAACACGACTTTGGTAGCTGGATTAAAATACACTTTGAGTAAGCAATGAGGATGACCTTCCAGATATTACTACTGCAGTTTCTTTGTACTTACGCTTCTGGAACTCTTCTGTTGTTTTGGGAGGAGAGAGGAGGACAAATTATCTGCAAGGCCTATGTTTAATTCATCATCTTAAAGAGGTTCTTCTGCTGCATCAGAAGCTGCATTTCTAACAGAATGTGTTCTGCATCAAGACAATCTGTTTACCCCCTGAGACTGCACATTGTCTTTCTTTTGTTGTTTTCTGAGCATATCATGCAAAAAGGGAAGTGTATATGCACTACTAGGAACTTTCCTTTTTATCAAATACAGCATTTCTTGATAATTAGAAAATCATTTTTATATTATTCTGGGACAACTTCAATTTCCCATAAAAAAATTACATTCAGATGTAAGGCAATGCACATAGAAAATATTCCATTTAGTGATCCAGTTATACAAATACTTATTTTCGGGGAGTATTTTACACTCCTCATACATGTCCATTAAATGTGTGACCCTTGCACCCAGTTCCTGGCATGTATGTTTCTCTGTAGCATAGGTTTATCTTTAAGAAAGCAGCTACTTGACTTTAGAGAAAAAAAAAGCATGTTTGCAGTCCAGTCTCTGTAAGCACTAACCTCAGTGAATTACTAATGGTGAGTGACAGAAAAAAATACTTATTTCAGCCTGCTATTGTTTGGCATTAGAAAAGGTCTTTTATTATGTGGATTGAAATTATCTGGCAAAACCTCTGCCAGTTTGATTTAAACACAATAAGCATTTACTCACAGAAGTGAGTACTTACGCATGCACTATTCTGGTGGGATCCTCCAAGTTTTTTGCCAATATGGACGAAGTGCAGTATGAAATCTCTGAAGGATCTGCCTTTCCTGTGTTGGCGCAAGGGCAACGTGCAGCTCAGCCTGTGTACTGCCAGGACACTGTCTTTCCTGTTGTCACTATCAACTGCGACACACAAAATACGGTCAAGTAGTTAACACACAGATTTACAAAAATCTTTGTTATGTAGATGAGCACTAAATGTGATTTATACTCCAGATGGAGTAGACTTCTGACCAGCTGAACCACTTTTTATGTGCATAGTCTGTGGCAGACTAGCAGAATCCATCCCAAAGTGCTGGGTATAGTTAAAATACATAGAAGACAGCACAGCTCCTCCCTGCACTAGATTTGACTGCTGCCCATAGCATTAATCTCCCACTGTCATAAACACTATGGAAAAGAAATGCTAATAAAAGGACAGTAATAACTCCATCAATCACATATGGGAGTATATATATATGTTGGAGAAGCAACTCCCACTTTTAGAAGAAAATCAGTAGGGAAACTCTTTGCATTTATTCACTGTGAAAAATATTTATACTCTGAAAATGATACTGCCCTTTAAATAACCATCTGATGTTAAGTGATCTTAAGTGTCATCTTTATCAGCTCTTAGTGGCGTAATTACGGATGTGTTATTAGTGCTTCTGCTATCAGTTCTATTTGCAGGAAGGTTTGACTTAGTTAGTAATGAAGTTTGTTTCAGGCTGAAAAACGGCTCATAAAAATTCATTTCAGCCTTACGTCAGAGCTATGTACACCTGGATTAGATCAATGTCTAAAACTGGCTTATAGTTGGAAAAAAATGATATCTCCTAATTAAGGCACATAACGAGATTTTCGAATAAACTACTACTGTGCTGACAAAATTACAGAAATAACCTGTATCTACAAAGAAATTTAGCCAATTACTATTGTCAGCTACAAACTAGTTTTTTTTTTTTTTTTTATCTTGTGCTTAAAATTGTGCTATATGTCCCCAGAGAGCTCAGGATGCTCACTGCTTTTGCGGAATTTAAGGGCACTGGAGGAATTTATGGAGCTGCACATTCCTCAAATGTCCACAAACACTGAATTTCACTTACATTATTTAAAAAAAAAAGCTGCCAAAATAAACACTATCAGTTAATAACTCAGCAAAACACAAATGTTTTTAAAATAATTTATATATTCTTGATTTTTATGAAACTGATTTGTTTGTTCTGTGTTATATTAAGGAAATGTCCTTTATCTCTCTGAATTTGGGCTTGTAGGATTATTCAAAAAAAGTGCTGGGTATCAGCTGTGTTAAAGTAAGCCTTTTTGTCATATAACGTTTAGCTTTTTATACCAGTACATTTCATACATTCTACTTAGAAGATGTTTTGAAAAATGTTATGTTTGTGGAAGAAAAATTTGGCCCTGAGCACCTTCTATTGAACTGTCTTTTTCCCACTGACTTTGAAGTTTTCTACTCATTTTCACTCTGAAATGCCCACTGCATCTGAAAATATACTTCAAAACGGATGCAAAATCAGAAGTCAAAAATTATAATTTTAAAATACAGCTTGTGCTGACAGTATGCAGATAATTGGAAACATCCAGCAAGATATTATAATAAAATATGTTGAATCTTACACACACAGATATTAAATCTTGAGTACTGAACCTGAATGCTAATAAAATGAGTGAGATGTACATTGCACTCACTTACTTGTGGCTATGTAAATATTCCTAAGTATTAAGTTATGCATGCATTTGACACTTCTGGAAAGAAAACTGATTTGCTGAGATTAATGCATTATATCAAGGGCAAACTTAATTTCTCTTTAATGTTGTATCAAAAAATTGCAACCTTGGCTTTTATAATAGTTTATAAAGAACAGTTCATTCTTGTTCATCTTCCAGAGTTTGTCTTTCAGGGGGCATTCTGTCCTTCCATCCAGGTCATTGATGAATAATTTGAACAGGACCGGACCGAGGACTGACCCCTGGGGGACACCGCTAACTACAGGTCTCCAACTGGACTCAGTGCCATTGATCCCTGAGCTCTGCCATGCAGCCAGTTCTCAATCCACCTCACTGTCCACTCATCTATCCCACACCTCCCACCACTTAAACATATATCTAAATTTAACTGAGACTGTTTATGTCAATGCACATGCACTCTCTGCACAAGGATAACCGTGTGTTTATGCTACTTTCTCAGTTGCAGAGTTACTAGCAATGCTCCCTCATGCACTGCATCCTTCAGTGTTCATTTTTCAGAGTTTTTTTACAGAATTCTAAACAAATCAAATTAAGTTATTCTTACAGCCATAGAAATGGAGAAACTGAAGTGTTGAAGCTGAGTGACTTTGTCAAGTCAATGTTTACTATCAGAAAGAGGATTAGCTTTCGTGTCATCACTCCAAAGCATTTGCCAGTCCTCTGGCACCAACTACCCAGCATGATGCAATACATGTTTGTGTGTTCATTTTTAAGTGATTAACATGCAGGGAAGAGTGATTTCCACACTGCCAGGAGAATGACTAACATTTCCTAAGGATAATTCAGATACTGAAGATAAAAGACCACACATTAATGTTACAGTTCTCATCCTCACTGTTTCTCAGGCGTCCTCTGATTCATCTCTGTTGCATACTTCACGTACTGGAGCTTACATTTCCATCATGACACTTACAATTTGCCAAAACAGCAATTCCCTACCCACTGTCTCAGTTCTGCTAGCTCTTAAATCAAATGTGCACTGTCTGCTTCCATCCCTGCTCCATGTCTCAATTATTATTTTTGTAAAGATAAGAAAATCCCATTTTTACCACCAGAGAGCCACGCAGCTTAGAACACAAGAATCTCTTGGCTGAATCCTTGTGTATGAATCATGAACTTTCCCTAATAAGTACTGGCATTCTTCAGATGATCAAGCTAGCTCAGTGAGGTTTCCAGAGCTTTCTGCATTAGTTATCACGTTTAAGAAGTATCAAAAGTATTAGTTGATCAGAATTATTAAGAATATATATTGTCTATTCTTGTTTTTCCCTTCTGTCCTCTAGTTTGCACTGTTACATGGTTTGATGCTGTCAATAGCAAAAATACAAACCAGTTAAAAAACAGCATGAAAAAGATTAAATGCCCCAAAGTAAGCTGTAAACACTCACATGACTCCAGTTGAGAGAACGACTTTTTTTTTTCCTCATTTACTATCACAAAACTGGGAGATTACCAGACTGAGGAGTGCAGCTTAACCTTATTCTCCAAAGAATAAACTGCTGCAGGAAAAGAATCATATTCTGCACTGAATAACCACAGCAAATGTCTTATGGTTAAATGAGTGCTATTAAGAAATAAAAAAAAATGTTAACACGTGAAAGTGAAAACAGAAAATATACTCTAGATTCAAAGTACAGAAAATCACTAGACTCTGGTAAGCACTTGGACTGGGAAACCTGGAGATCCTGAGTACTTCAGGAGAGGTTTTACCTTAATGCACCAAGTTTGGAATAAACCTAGTAAAAGCAGAGCAAATATTAACCCATCCAGTTTAGTAAGCAGTGAGATTTCTGCATTTTTTTTTTTAAATCAGGACTGACACAGGCAGAGTAAATTCCTCAAGCAGTACTTTAGGTGTGGTACAGTGTGACCAGGTGAGATTACATTTGGTAACAGAAAACAATAAAGAAGCTCTATAGTTCCTGACTGCTAATTCAACCATTTTAATATATGGTTTCATTATATATGTATCAATAGTAGCATACACACAAGCCATTTCAAAATAATTTTAGACTTTTTTGAAGACAACAAATACTTTTTAAATGGCAGTGACTAAGACTAGAAAAAAAAAGGTAAAAAGCTCTGAAAGGAAATCAGAAGTTACTACCTTCTTTATGATTCAATAAACTGTAGTATAAGGATTCAATCAAGGACAAGAAGAAACAAGGTGAAAAGAAGAAATCCAAGAGAATTTTTAAAATATTATTTTCAAAGTTGGTCAATTCATTTGAGAAGAATACTATTTAAAAGGTTCAATTAAATACAAATCGCTTATTCGAGGGCTTAAAAGAATGGGCTCTCGACAAAGAATTAAAAACAATGAAGTAACATTACACTTTAACTTTTCTCAGAAATATAAAAAGACCCTTTCAGTAGACGTTAGACACTGTATTTCAGTATTCACAAGTTTAAAAATGCAAATAAATTATCCTGGAGGACATGTTGAGCCTTTTTCTGAGGACGATTTAGCAAAATACTTGAGTGACTGACTGGCTAAATTTGAACCCTGCTGCCAGGGACTTCTGCCTCTGCCCCAAGCACCCCATCAACACCCAATTTCAGGCAATCACTCAAATGGTCTCTTTAATTTTAAATTAAGTAATCTCAACACAATTTAGTGAATCATTTGATGATGTGTGCATCAGTATTCAGCATTGAATTTAACAATATTTAGACATATATTTTAATGCTCTGAGATTAACAATCTCCAGAATGAAAGTGGCTTATTCAAAGATAAATGAATTTTCTAGCTCTACTCTTTCCCACCAGAGTCAGTAGCAGCTCCCAACTTCACTCACCCACACTCCATGTATCTCCACGTATCCCTCACCCTCTCCTGCTTATGTCATCTACAGACTGTCACTGGCCTCACATCCATCACACCCATTCTGTTTGCCTTAGCTGATATGGTGTGTACCATATTAGCTTAAATGCATCTTTTATGATTCCAGTTCCATATTCTCCAGATAGTTTTTGTCCAGTTTGTAGTGTTGCTTTCGTCACCTGAATTTCAGGGTACTTACCTATTCAGTGGCAATTTTGAACTTTCAGGATTTTTGGACTTCATCTCGGTGATTAACTTTCCTCAGAGTGCTTCAGGCCATGGCATTAAAACAAATAATGTGAGTTTGTCACAGTAACTGAATATGTCAATAGGGTCATTAGTTAGCAAACTTAACCATTTTCTAGGCTATCAAGTGTGAACACTCCAGAGAAAGCTGCACCCAAAATACCTCGTGCTCACTGTGATTTCATCATGTCTCAGAAGTTTGAATACGAATTATGTGCGAGAAAAAAGTGCCTATGATGCTCCAGTATTAAAGAGAAATTTAGAAATAAGTCTAAGGTTACAAATATGAAACTGATTCAAGATTACAAAGTCGGTCTGGAAAAATACCTGGTGTGGTGTTCAATAATAACTTCTTGCAAGTTTTTTTCCAAAAATAAAAACTTCTTGTAAGCGTTCTACCAACATACCTAATCACTCTATATGGGTAATTTCCTCATGTATGGAAAGATGGATAACAGTATTTGTATGGACATAGTTTTTTTTAAAGTATGTTCATTTGTAATTGGTATTTAATATTTTCTCATAGAACATTAAAAAACAGCTTTTATAAAACACTGAGCTACAAAGTGAGTCCAGAGTGCTGGCATGGCATGCTTTTAAAAACTGGCTGTTTATGACTTCTATATGCCGTAAAAATATTAAAATAATAATATATTTGATTAATTTGGCTACTATTTTTTAATCAAAATCATTTAATGATTTAATTTTTTGGATAACATTAAAAGGAAATATGATAAAAACAAATATAAGGATATAGCAGAAGTGAGACAACGCAGTTTGATTGCTAATCAGGTATATGAATTGCTTTCATAAAAGTCTTAACAATTACTATTATTATTGTGCATTTCATTTTTTATATCTCATTTTTGGTCAGATAGCTCTATCCTTATTCCAATGCAGATAATCAGTTAACTCTTCCATATTTTAATGTAATATTATTTTTAAAAAAGATCTAAAATTTAGAAAATTTTACTCTTAAGTGTAGATATATTCCTATGGCTTAGATATTTTCAGACAGTCAGTAGGTCTTCTCTTGTTTAATTTGGCTTTGTTTAGTCTTTTAAAGGGACAAGAGAACCAGACCAACATATATATATATACACTTTTGAAAAATACTGCTTTAATATATGATACTTGTTTGCCAATATCAAATTTTGTTTAGTATATGCAGCGACCAACAGAAATGAAATTTATGGGACCAGGTCCTGTCTCCAGTAAGGTAGCAGCACTTAAACACTAACAGGGGTTGCATTTTTATTTAGCTCCCTTATTTATTATTAGATAATGCACATTCAGAATTCTTACCATATTCAGAATGCCACTTACAAATCTAAAAGCAACAGGGTAAATTCTTTCCCCATAACGAAAAATGCAGCGTGCTATTTTTATGTTCCATTAGGAAAAAAACGCTGATTGAGGAAATAAAGCAGAGCAACAGAAAAACAAAACAAACGGTGAAATCCAAGTTTTTAATGCAGAGGTGCAGTGCCAAGAAAGTGCTCCAGAGAAGCTGCCTAACTGTCAGCTCTTCTAGCAGCTGCCAAGGAACCATTGCCCTGCTCACTGATCCCGTGGTTCCCCGGGGGATGTTCTGCAACAACCTTGTCTGCATTGTGTCACCTCTGGCGCGTCCAGGGGGAGGGAGATCCAGCCCCACCATACGCCAATGGGAAGGTGGCTCGGCTGGGAAAAGTAGGTGGAAGGGCGAGCTCTTTAAAGCAAGAAGGTTTTAGTATTAGGAAAGAGCAGTCTTGTTGCCTACAGACATCCGGTGGGAAGCACAAAGCTGCAATCTGCAGCTTTGAAAACACTAATGGGCAGGGTTATAAGTCTTTATCTGTTATTTTTTCATGCCCTGAAAAAATAACTGATAGCAGACTGATTTTTTGCTCGCTTCTGCTGCTTTAGAGCAAATTTTAAAACTGGATTCCTAATATTTTGAAGTATTTTCTTGCTTGGACTTCTGATGGTTAAGTCATTACAGGTCAGGAACTTCATAAACAAATATGTGACTATAACCTGAGTTCACACGAGTATTGATTCAGAGGTGTCTGAACGTGCACCCTGCCAGACACAGGAGACCGTGTGCATCCCCAAAGAAGGCACCAACCCATCAGCTCCATTTAGGGAGTATTTACAGGCATCTTCAATACAGTTTATAATCAAATCCAAAACTGCCTCAGTTG
The DNA here is from genome assembly GCA_013398315.1 of Nothoprocta pentlandii. NCBI lineage: Eukaryota > Metazoa > Chordata > Aves > Tinamiformes > Tinamidae > Nothoprocta > Nothoprocta pentlandii. Next base: position 133,779 of record VZSG01000045.1, read on the forward strand.
TCTTGAATACAATGCACACAACACTGCTCTTATTCTATAATCATACAGTGTGCTCAAAACGTATTTGAAATGTTCTGTGCCAATACAGTCTCAATTAGAGAATGTGAAGCAGTAGCACAAAATTGAACTCTAAACTTACACTGTAGCAATTTTATCTAGACCAGTCATAAACAACTAAGATTTATTTTAGGCTCGCTCCGCTCTATTCACCTCTACAACAGACCTCTGTAATCTTCCTGTAAAGTTTCCTTCCACTTTGGACTTCTTTCCTGCATTTCTGCTTTTACACTGGATGGGTTAATGAAATGCTAGCTTTACTTTTCCTAATTACTCTACTGCAGTTAAATCATTCTTTGCAGACACCAAATGCTCAGGAATTGCTCACTTTTTCTGTGCCAGCTTCTCTATTACTGCAGCTTTAGTGGCAGGGGACCACTAGCTAGATAGTTGCCATTACTAACCCAATCTCAGCACAAGCATAACCCTCCAAAATTAAGGAATACAGACTTTATAAATGCTATTTTTCCTTCTTCATTACTGTATCACACAGTATGGATTCTGTAGCACTCCATTAAGGCGAAGAGAAAGAAATATTTTCCTTGGCGTACATTATTTGGATGCTATTAGTACTGATGCTCCTTTTGCATTTTGCTTTGCTCTTTGCATGTGAACTGCTAGGGCCTGAACCACGGGCCCAAGTCAGGACTGACTTACAGCTCAACACAGTAACTTTTGCAGAATTACACAGAACTCACCTGGAAACTGCTTCTGCTGACCTGCACGACGGCTCATCAAACTGTAACTTTAGTAGACTCTCAGGCAAGCGTTTTTGACCTTGAAGGGAACTTTCCCATCCGAAGATGGGGCTCTGGCCAGGTCCCATTGCCAGATGATAAGTAGGACATGCCAGATATTACCACTAACAAAGAAAATACCAGTTTTGCTGATTTGGTTTTATAAAAGCTGGACCCTCTTACAGCGACTTTGAAGACCTCATTTAGGGGTGGACGCACATATTAGAGAGGGGAGAATATATTGGGCACAAAGTATTTATCCAGATGTGCAAGAGTGACATCAGCACTCTCTTTATCAATAAACTTAGGCTTCCATGCTTTATTTGCAAGTGGGATTTCATCTACTTATTGTTTATGTGGAAATTTTTTTAAAAATAAATGCACATGACAAAGTGGCTACATATATCTCAATAAGAAAATTCCCCAAAAGTTTCCTAAAAAAGTAAAAGGGGTACCTGAAAAGTCTGCATTGCTTCATTTTCTATTTTAAAGTGTGGTTCAAGTAACAGGAGATTTTGCTTTCCTTGACTTCAGCTGTGCTGTTTAAGCCATCTTGCCATGTCTTCAAGCCACTTTAGTAACTTTATTTTGAAGATACAAACTTGAGTTTTGGGAAAGCTACTGTGACTAACAGCATTTTAAATGAAACTTTTATAATATGTGAAAGGATTTAACTGGTATTTTTTGCAAAAGTATAAAACTGCAAAAATATAAAACATTTTCTGATTTATTCTTCAATCTTCACCACTGCATTACCTATAATCAAAAATTACAAGTATTTTAGTCAATAACAAGTCCAAAAAATAACATAGAATTTTCTCTTGCAGACTAAACTGACTCTCTAACTGCTTTCCCTTCATTTTGTAAAATTATTTCCCTTGCCCACCACCACTTGGACTAATTCTATATCCAAGGTCAAGTAACAAAAAAACCCCAGCTCCCAGTGACACTAATGACCAAGAAGTTCCACTATTTCCAGTTCTACTCCTCAGGAAAATGGGAATTCTGTTCTAGAAATATTTTTTCTAGTTGTGACTACAATACAAAACTAATTTTTACACCTAGATACAAAGTATGAGAGAGGAGGATACAGAAAATAAACATAGCCATACAGCCAAAAATAACAGCCATTAATGAGATAGCATCAGCCTCTGCCACGGAATGAGTACAGGCTGGAGAGACAGTTGCTCCTGAGAGCAACTTACATTTTAGGAAGGGTGAATTTAGGAGCCATCCAGCAGAAGCAGCTTTGCAATGACTGCATGAGGGCTGACGATGACTACCCTCCAAGCAGCCCGCCAGGCCCAAAAGCTGCACTGTGAGTCACTAAATTAACCCTGCATGTACTCACAGAGGGGTGACAAAGCGTGATTCAGCCTTTCGTAAGGATTTTTTGTGGCCTTCTCACATAGGAAAAGTGCTTGGAATTGGAGATTTCACAAGAAAAAAGAACTTCTGTGCTGCTCCCTTTCTCTTTGATCCTCCTCCCCAGCTGCCAGAGGCTGCAGGCTGGGCGCTGTGGGCGCTCTGGGCGCCGCGCACAGCCTTGTTCGCGGGCTTCCTTCCTTGCTCCGCTCCTGCCTTGCTCAGCTGACAAGAATCAAAGCAGTTGCTCACCAGAGAGCAAACACAACACACGCCTGCCTCCGGCAGAGGCTCCAGGGCCACGCCAGGCCCTGCCTGGCCTGGCTTGTCCTGCGCTGCCCCAGGGATGAGCCCAATGGGCGTTGATGGACACCAACGTGCCCCAGGTAGTGCGTTAATGACGTTGCTTCCACGCATTAATGGTCATCGCTTCTGCCCTGGCACTGGCTGATTCACCCAGCACTTGTGAGCCGAGCTTTGCTCCTCTGACAGTTTGTTTAGCGGGGAACGAGCAGCTAGTTGCCAGGCCCGATTCCTCCTCCCTCCATCCCCTGGCACTCCTCACGCTGTCAGCCCAGACTCCGAACGCGCTGCGTTAGGTTTCCACTGCTCGCAGCTTCGCTCGCTAGACCAGTAGCAAATAACTTATTCACAACGATGTGTCTCGTTACTTAATCAGCCAGTCCCTCATCTCGACCTTAGTAGGAAGCACTTGGTCCGCAGTGTAACTGGGCAAATGCCACAATAAATACACTTGCCAACCTGCAATCTGCCGGTAAAATCACACGGTTTTACTAGGCCATAAATCTTTTCGGTGCTAGTTCTGCCTTAAATGTTCCCTCAACTCTCCATACAGTCTTTCCTACCTTTTCCTTCCAAGATTTATTTTTTGGTCCACTGTGGCTTTTTGCTATGTTATTTTTCAGGTGGACGAGTGCCCTGATTCAGCTACACATGAGCCCACAGGCAGCGGGGGCTGCACACGAGTGGGCAAGAAGGGCACAGCGGGGGTGCCTATAATTTTCAGAACTGCTTATTGAATTTTTAAGGAATATTCTAATTTGAATTAAGCCTCTTAGTGTGTAGAAGCCCCTCTGAATCTTGTCACAGTTCAAAGTTAATAATTACATTTTAATATCTCACTCTAACATTCAGGAAACTAAAGGAAATACAAATAGCGCAAGATTTTAGAGATCTCTTGAAAGCCTCCCTCATTTCTTAACCATTTTCTGAGCACCTTTCAACCACCACTATGGCTCCTGAAACTGGAGGCTTCTGAAACTGAGATAGTTTCGGAAACCTAATTCAAATTAAAATAAATAGCTCCTACGCCCTGCCCTCATTCACTAGACCTGCCGTCCTGTCAAAGAAGGAGGATGGACTTGTTTAACACAGTTTGCTTTTCACAATGAGCGCTGGCTTTTCTTCTAGGCACTTTTTTTTTCCTTAACTTGCTCTACTTTTATACTTTTTGTTCAACTTATTTATACCTAGTGTAAAGGAGGTAAGTTGGATTCCTGAATAAAGAAAAGTATTTGCAGTTCAGTTACAGGAAAATTCACTCATTCTTTGTGGTTTACAGTGGAAAGAGACATCATACTCCACCAAGACCTTTTAAAATGAATTTGCCTCTACTTTTTTTTTTCTTAGTCTAATTTTAACATGCCTGAGAAACTTTTACAGCTCCACCCATTTAATTTCTGCGCCACCTTTGTGTCTTACGGTTTTCTTTCTCTTTGTCCATTCTTTATACGACATCCTATTTCTTATTATGTTATTTCTAATAAGCATTTTCTTTTAAATCGGAAGTATACTATTAATGGCATTAATATTAAAAAATTCCTGTCATATCAATCAGAATGATTAAGAAAAAACTTAATACAGAAAACATAAAATATTGTATCGATGTATGTCTAACTTCCTATGTAGTAATCCTGAACCACAGTTTTTGAAACACTTCCATTCCAATAGACAAAAACTAACAAGAACCTTTACACCCAAGTGCAGCTTAAAACAAGCAGTGAGAGCTACTTAAAACCTTTATGTCAGTTATGTTACATACTACTCATCGTAGTCTAAAAGGGTAATTTTTTTTTTCTGAGTTTTGCATTTGTTTCTAACTTTGATCCAGAGGTGATTCAAACTAAAAACTGCATTTCATCTTTTTTTTTTTTTTTCCTTTTTTTTTTTCCCTTTATACCACATGCAGTGTTGGGAATACAGCAGCAAGAAGTGCTTTGTATAAACTCAGCTCCAAAGCATGAGCTTAGAAGCAAAGAGATGCCACATGGAGTGGATAGGTTAGTCCCGCTGTTTGCTTAACCACCCCGATGGTGAAACATAAAGCTTGACTTGGCTCACTCACCAGCAGAAGCTTGAGACTTGTAGAGTTTGTTTAAGGATTTGTTTTAATTCATTTCTGTTGAAAGAAATAAAACATATCACTTGAGCCAAATTCCAGTGCCTTAATCTAAGTTTTAATAGCACATGCCATCTAAAACAACCCAACAATGCCAAGCAATAAACACTGAATATTCCTCAACGCACAATTTTGGTAATCAGGCCATAGATTACAAGGTGATTAAAATAATCCAAAACATGAGGTTTTGAAAGCTAACCCGTTAGGACAGATCCTTTACCTCTGCATGAAAAAATAAGAAGTTTTGTCATGACTCTTCGCAGTTTCTCAAGCACTGCCTACAAGTTCACAATTCTCACTGAAGGTTTAGATTTTAAACTCCCTTATTCTCCCTATCTTCCTGTTAAACATGACAAATGCACTTAATCAATTTGCAAAGATGAATATGCATCAACTATGAGCAAGTCATATTAGGACATATTTTTGGGGGATTTGAATTAGAGGGATTAGCCACTGCATTTATAAAGCTTTCCAGACTGGTACAGTAAACATTTCTTTGCTCAACAAATCTAGTTGACAGTTTTCTATATAAACTTGAAAGCCGCTCAATCGCATTTTTAGAGTAAATTCCAGAAACAAATACAAGGAATTATTTCTGGAACTAGAAATGGTCATCTTTTATATTTTAGAAGAAATGTCCTTTAGAAAGAAATGTATGTGTGTGTCACATGGGCTCTCTGAAGAGGATTTTGCCATTGTAAGCTATCAATTGGAAGATTTTCTCAATGCTTTACATCAGTTTAGGCAAATAAAGCAAAGGGAGCAGTACCATTTCTGCTATGATTCAGGTGAGATTCATTTGCTGTAAGCAGGCAAAAAAAAAAAAGCAGATGTCTAAATCTGAAGTAATTTGTAACTCTGTGCAGTCTGTGGAAAGAAACAGGCAGCTTGATCCAGCAGGGGCATTTAAGGCAAGTCAGAAAAAAAGCCTTCTGGAAGTTCCTGTTTCTTTCTACTGAGGGACTTCGGAGGGACTCTGGAGTTGCCAACTTCTGAAAAGGTGAAGTGAGAAAATTTTCACAAAAAAAAGATTAACGCTTCTGCTGAGTACAGCAAGGACCAAAATAATGGGCTCTCAGCAGAGAAATTTCCATGGAGCTCGTCCATGCGAGTTGCGTCTGCACATACATAGACCAGAGCTCCAGGATTCCTGCTTCTCTTCCAAGGAGCAGTTCTCCAAAGCTGGTCCTGCAGAGCCCCAGACAGCTGCATGTCGAGGAGCCAGTGGACAGTATCCAGAGCCAAGCTGCATCTTGCAGCATATCGTGCAATATGTGGTCCTAAATAATGATTTTTATGCTTTAGGTGGATTTCTATAAGTGTAGCACATCCTTTCTCGTATCTTAGAGCTCTGGGGCTAGTGTTTGGTTTAAAACACAAAGCTAGAGTATCTGAAACATTCTCTCTAGATCATTTATTTAATTAATGAAGGTGATCAAAATCAATGTGCCAGAAAGCCAGAAATTCTACTTTTAATTATGAATATGCCTCTGAAGCCCTAGGTGTTATTCCTGGAACTGACATTCCCGTGTGACAACTATGCTATTTTAAGATGCACTACCTTCTGAAGGCAGCCTCAAATCAATTCAGCCCATTGAATATGATTACATATATACGTGGATCTAAAGGTAATCAGCTAGGCCGACTATCCTCACCTTGCAGCGCTGCAGTTATTCGAACTAGTTCCTTTTTATCATCCACATGACAAAGCTATTTCCCTATTGATACTAGCTTTCTGCTTTTGCAAACTCATTTTTAATATGAAACTTCCTGCTTCCTTCCCCACAAGATCAACTTCATTTATTCTGTTTGATAGAAGCAGAAAGCTACAGCCAACAAAGCAGATGAGTTTAATCAATATTTTTTTTAATGTTAATTTCCTAACAGACTTGTTTCTATGCAGATTTGCATACTGCACACATTCAAGGACAAATAAGATCTCTAATAGAGCAGGTGGATTGAACTACATGAAGTGAAAATTGCTGCCAGCTGGGGGGAAGGTGCAGGAATGGCAGCTGGCCATAAGACAGTGCAGAAACAGTGAAGAGGCAGGTAGCAGTTGTCTGCCCAGAGACAGATGCTCTTGAGTTGCACAAAGCCACAGAACAGCGATGGAGAAATTTTAAAAAATTAATTTATCTTTCTTTTCCTAAAATTCCACGCATTACTGTTACAGAATAAATCTGAGGGGGAAATTGTAAACAATAATCTAGACACAGGTCATAATGGAAATATCAATAAAAATATTCTCTGGTGGCATTTCTTAAAATGAGAAAAAAAATCCTATTTATAAAAACAAACAAAAAAAATCCAACAGATTTTAATATGAGTTTTCTTTTTGCACAATCAAATTTACAGATTCTGATTCCAGTTCATGGAGCAAACAAGGTGTAGTATCTGTCGCAGGTCAGCATTTACCTTGCAAAACCAGCAAAAAGGTGTAAAAGAAAGAAAACAAAACCCAAAAACCTCTAGAACCTCTAGTTCAGCAAATCCAATTGTGATAGTGTAACTGGAAGCTACTTGAAGGTAGCCAGCATCATCTGAGGTATTTGGTCCACCTTTGGTTTCTTAACAAAAAGTCTGAGCTCTTGACTGGTGCCCAACTCTGTGCACAGCCCGGGACTGTCCTATGAAGAGTGGGGCTGAACAGTGATTTTTGAGACCCTGGAGACCCAGCACAACAGGTTTTGTGCAATAAGCTTACAAAGCAGTTTCTAATGGCTGAGAAGAAAATAAAACTCTCAGAGAACTAGAGCAGGGGCAATCCCTGCCTTTCCAGACAACTGGAAGAGGAGCAGAGGTGAGGACCAGGCATGTTACACACCAATTGCCTGTATGTTGACTAGGAGGGCAAGACACAAGCACCTCTAATGCAGAGGCTGCAACAGTCAGAAATCCTCAGCCTGTGCAATACGGCCCATGTACCCTCTTCTTACCAACCCCTGAAGACAGGATCCTGCTTTATTCATGATTTATGCTGCTACACCAGAGAGCGGACTGAAACAGCCTCTTCCTTTCTGCTGTGTGATAACAGCACGGGGAAGCGAAGGGTGGCAATGTCCAACCACTGCATTTTGTTCAGCACAGCATTCATTTCTAAGCAGTCTGAATATAGTAAAGGACACAAAAACTGAGACTATGAGGTACCTTAGCCCTGGCACATACTCTGAGCCCAAATGCTTAACTTTCTCCCAGAACTATGTGGGTTAGTTTAGACAACAGAATTACCTGCCTCAGAACAGAATGGGTTTGTGCAGCAGCACATCATCTCTCTGAGATTTGCTAAGGCCAAACAAGTTCCTTGCTGAATTCACAAAGGTGTAAAACTCCATCCACCACACTTGAGAGGCCAACGCAGGGGGAAAAAAGTCAAAAATTATCTTTGTATATGCAGGCAATAGTCTGCTGAAAATATAAGATGACAAGAGCATGCAGTGAATCACAGTAGCCGCAGGACTTCTTTGGATTAGCAGGAGCTCTGATTTGTTGAGCAGCAGGTCAGTATTTCTCGTTCAGCATTCCTTACTAGAAACATGTCTGGCTTTAAAAAATAAAAACTTTTTTTTTAAAAATACTTATTCGACTTTCCTGTCTGGGAGAACATATTTATAATTTGTGATTCCAAAGATGAAGGTTTTATTTATTTCTCTCTCCCAATTCTTGTGAGACTAGGAGAAATTCTTTGGGAATGAATAGAAGCTACTTAGCCTATAAAACTTGCCCTTTTTTGGTTCTATCTTTCTCACATGATGTCATGCAGTTATTTTTCTGAATGATTCCAATGTGTTTGCCTCAACAAGTCTGCTATTTGATTATTATTATTACTATGCTTCTAATCTTTTTAAGAGGAAAATTCCACCTTTCCATTTTGAAAAAAAAAAAAATCTTATTTTTTCATTTTGTTTCTTCATTCTGTCTGGGAGGTGCATTGCAATTAATATATAGGGTGATAAGTTTTACATACTTACTCTGTTACTCTGTTATATTTTCTGTCTTACAGTTTCTGCTGTATTCAGCACCTCTGATATTACACCAAACTGATAGTGAAGAGATCCCAGGCATCTATTATACAATTATAGTCCAAGTTATTCAAGCTTTTGTCATTACTGTCTCCCTACCTCATTACACTATGCCAGTATTATGAAAATATGACATTTGATTCAATTACATTAGTAGGAATTAAATATTTTCTAAAAGAAAGAAAGAAATCAAATTCCCTGCAAGAAGGGAAATGCACAATCACAACAGACTCATTTGGCTTCACAAGCTGAAGGGGACAAAGTCCAAATTGATAAAATAGAATTTAGCAATCTGGAGTTTAGAACAGCAGTTTTGAGGAGTAAATCTCAATTTGAGAAGATTACTCATGGAACTGATCATCTTTCCTACCTATTTTCTTAGCAAAAGTAGTTTGTAAATCTGATTTTAGGCTTTACAGTGCTGAAATAACGGTAAAATATTTCCTGTACTAGTTAGAATTTATAATTCCATTTTGATCCTTGAGAATATATTGAATTAAAATAACTACTACATACATTTACTGCTGCTTTATGCCAGATACAGTCTGTATCTGTAAGGTACCTGTAAGGTATCAAAGAATCTGTGTTCGTAGCAATTATGAGCTACTGGAGACATGTGTCCTTCCTAAAACAAATGCATCACTTGTATGGAATGGCCATGATTTTTCAAGGCATCTTCTGTATGGAGGTGATTACAATGCTATGGAGAAGAGCTGGATGTATATATCTAAGGTGACTATGTCCCTTAGAAACAGTCCCCAATACCTTCCCCTTAGCTTTTCCTTTCTTCACAGGTTGTACTGCGGTTCACTTAATTTTGAAATTTTCATATTAAAAGCAACATCAATGTTTACCCAACTTTTTTATGTTTTTCACTTTCCCCAAACTGCAAAACTGCAATATACCGAGCACATTTTTTCTTCCATTTTAACACAAAAGATAGAGATTTCTTTTGTTCATTTTATTATTGGTAAAATTATCAACTTATCACCTTAAGTAGCTATTTAACTTAAATAATTTAAAATGAAAGAACAGAATTAAAAAATTAAACACTCTTAGAAATCTTAAATAAATTTAAGAACTACTAATTAAGGCCTTTCATTCTTCTTTTACACAATCAAACTATGCACAAGACAATGTCCCCCTAGTGGGACCTTTTTTTTTTTCTAAAATTCTGTCTACTGTGATATTTGTTGTTGCTTTATTTATGCTCTCTAAACACAATGTAAAGGCAATGAAGAAAACTAGCAGCTAAACACAGACAGAAAATCTTTGCAATCCTTCCATTTTCTTCAATACCTGCCTAGAAGTCCAGAAAAGCTCTGTGTTAGAAAGACCAAGAGGAAAGCAATCGCAGACTGGGACTAGGCAGTGAAAGGATCCAGAAGACCTAGCAGAACAAATATTTGCACTATGGGAATGTGGTAAGTGATTCAGTCTCCCTGGTTATCAAGATAAATTATGTTGTAACTGCAATTTCTCTTATTCTCTTTGTTCTCAATGAATTTCAGCCAGCGGGTTAAAAGCTAACTTTTTTTTTCTCTCTCTCTTTAGAGTATTTCAAACTGTGAGCTGCAGAAAACAGAATGAAGTCCATTAAATAACTACAAATTCTTACTTTTTCATTCCCATCCATGCAAAAAAAAGCTAGCACATCATCTGCAGGGCAGAATAAAAGTAATGAAATTCAACATAAAATTCAACATATAATCTATGTTTAGTCACTTATAAATCATTGCTTTATGCCACCAGTGGATGAGATGGTCCATAGATTCTATTTTCCATTCAGCTAAAAATACTGCTTTACATTTCTGCATATTTGAAATTCCTTTTTCCCCACTACCATAAATTACTATGAACATAAAAAAATAGGTCTAGTCTTATCTGAATATACACCAAGCTACATGAATATTTAACTTTGTAGAGTTGAGAAAGAAAGACGGGTTTTAGACCCAGGCTAAAGTCAAGGAGACATTTTAGACCCAAGTTTGGCTGTAGCTAATGTGACCACTGGAAAGAACTAAGACCTCATAAATCATCCAAGAAACAGGGAAAGAAGACTCAAGAAACAAGCGTAAGTATAATCGAGAACTTTGCATACATATAATTGTAGATTTTGTAGAAATTCACTTTGATTTTCTTAGATGAGTTTTTTAATTACTTTTTTCAGTAGTGAAGTAAGCTTAAGTAAATATATTTCTATTCTTTTCTCTAAAGCTACATTTCCTCAAGATTTTCCTCACAACTTCAAGAACTGTAGTGGCTGCTACTATTGCTGTGTGGCTGAATCACCTCCAGGTAGAGTCATACCTGCTCCAATGACTGGAGGCAGAGTAATGCTCCCAAATGTTTCCCTATGGTCTCGCACTAGGACTCGTTCAAGGACCTGATGGAAAGTTGAATAAAACAATGCACTTACTTGAATAATACAGAGACCTATGCAAGTATTGTATATCCAAAATTTAAAACAAATGGCTGGCATTTTCTGCTGGAAAACCAAATCTTAAGCAGAACTTCCCCCCTAGCCAGACTCACTATCCCATAACTAGCAACACTCTCTACTATATTTAAAGTAAATCTGGATCCGATAGGCAATGGGATCTGCAAGATGCAAAGGATGCAGCAAATCTATAAATCATGGCACTGGAAGTAAAACTAAGTATAACTAATTTTATCTGTTACATAACAGATATTGGTGCTATACTAAGGTGAGAGTTGACTTCTATTTGTAGCAGCTTTGTGTGTACATTTATATGTGTTTTTGAGACAATCAGAATTTTGCTGTTCAAGATTCAACCGTTTATTCTTTTGTCTGAAAAATAAAGTTTCAATTCGCAGTTTAAAATGTAAACACCAAGAGTGCTTAGTTATTTTGCAGTAAGAAACCCAGTATTTAAAACGAGTAATCATCAATAATTATCCACAGAAAGTGTTAATTATTAAAGATGATTAGGGCCTGAAGAAGTTCAATATTAAACTTATGTTCACTGCGAATTACTTCTTTTTATTTATTTATACAGTTACCTTATTGTAACTCTTACAAGATAGCTCACAGGTGAAGCTGATATGGGAAAGAAAAAAATGTGACCTCCAGATTAGAATAAATTTGAGAACCTGTTTGGTTTAGTGACTCTGAAGAAGCAGGCAATGGAGTTGGCAAAGATTTTTCTGCTACACTTAGCAAGCAGAGAGCATATCAAGTCAGTTAAATCTGAGGGTTAAACTTATTTAAATATGTAGATTTTCACACAAATAACAAAAAGCACATGCTCAATAGACAGGCCACTTTGCTGTCAACATTGAAGTCTCTTCCAAGCCTTTGGGTTAGCCCAGCTTTGCAAAGGAAAAAGTTGCCAGACCTTTGCTTTTTAATGTGGATAATATAATACGCTGTCCCCGTGCCTAATTTTTAAAACATGTTTATCATATTCATACACTGTAAATAAAAACCATCTCTAGCCTAAGTTCTCTTCTTTGTAATAGTTAATGTATTAGTAATGTAAATCATTCTACAAAGAGTGGGTCAAAGTTTGTTTTTCACGTTTCATGGTTTCTTTCAAGCGAACGTAACTTCAAAATTAAGCAAAGATCCTGCAGAAAGAGCAAAGGCATTCATTGTTGTTCACGATTATTTGATTTTTGTGGCACAAATACCTATTTTGTGAAGGATTGCTATAGCATTCAGAATTAGTCACATTAAATACAAGACTATTGCATCTGGATGTTGAGTGAAGTACCATAATTTACAGCATGCAACACTTATTGAGAATATTGAAATGATGGAACTTCAGAAAATACATTAATCCTGCACAATCAGAGGCTTCTTTCTTTTCTTTTGTTAATTATAGTCTTCACATGCAAGACACACACTTAATGTATGGGATTACAAGCAGAAATACCACAACATACACTGGTGTAAAATTAGAAGACTTTCAGAAATTCCTCTTTGCAAGTTTGTAAATGCCCAGCTGCATGACAGTTATCTGTACACTACATTATCATCTGCTGACAGATTAGTTCCCTTAACTCCACAGGAATGTGGAGGTCAAGAGGTGGGTCTCAGGTAGGCCCATTCAAACTTAGTCCTTTAGCCCCTTACCCCCTCTATACCATGTGGGGGGTTGCTTTTCATGCTGTACTGCACTCTGCTACCTGTTTGCACATGCTGCACACAGGCAGCTCTGAAGGGAACAGCACTGTGTGAGGTGGAGACGGCCAGCAGGACGGTTTATAAGAAAAGGACCCAAAGCAAATACCTTTGAAACTAAGCACATGTCACAGTGTGGGAACTCTGCGTACAAAATATGAATCCCCATTGTGGTTGTGAAACTGCTGTATCACTAAATACCTCAGAGGATGTGAAGTCAACCATATGCTGTCAGGGCTGACTCAAACGTGTCTCAGCCACGGGCCTGTGGAAGACGTCCCACCCTAGCGGCTCCTGCTCAAGAGGGAAAATATTAGGACAAAGGAAAGCCCAAAGCCAGACAGCAAGCCAGTCAGTCAGACGCTTCCAGTAAAATCTGCGTTTGGAGCCATGGAATTTCCCCCAAAGCAGCAAGGAAGATCATATGTTACAAGCAGACCCCCAAAACTACAGAAACTCATGGCTTTGGGAACTGCAGTGAATCACAGACAGAAAACGTCCGCAGGGAAGAGGAGCAGAGACATCCTTCCTCTGGGCCAGCCAAGTGAGAAGGAAACTGGCTTCAGAACATACAGACAAGCATGCAACGTCATTTAGAGGAGTTATGTACTGAAATGGATGGAACAGAGGGCAAGGACTAAGCCCAGAATGATGTACAAAACTAAAGCAGGGAAGTACATACTGCATGCTTAGTGCTTGCTCATCTCAATGGCATTTTGTGCCAGCTAAGGCAAAGAGTCATCATCAATTTAATGGAATTTTTATATCCGTGCTTGTCTGCTTCCAATATCATCTGCTTCTCAGAGGAGAACTGTAAACTTTGAGTGAGGGAAATGGGAGCTAAAGGAAAAGATAGGCTTAATCTTTCAGGGAACCTAGGGACACAGTTGTTAGTACTCATCCTGGGGGGGTGTGTGGGGGTCTTAAGCAACTACCCAAGCCCTGTGTTTGCAAAGGGGCAAAAGAAATAAAACCCCTGATTGAAAAATAAAACAGAGGGAAACCTTCTGCCTCCAGCTCAGATCAGGCAAACTATAAAGGTAATTGGGTTCCATGAGATAACAGTGAAACAAAGCAATCCAGTCAGAAGGAAGGTGGAACAGGCCTGTGACACCCCTGTGCTGCTTCTCAGTATCTCAGTTTGAAAATTACAGATCATTTGTCCAATTTTTACTGTTAATAAAAAACATATTTGTACTGTTTTTAGCAAAAACTACATGCAATTATACTTAAAAAATGTCTCTTCATTGCTTCAATGTGTCATTCACTACTCAAATAATTTTGTTGGAATTCTTACTTATTATTCATGTCTTTATCTGGAACCATCAGAGGGAAGTTTCCTGCCCAAGATAGCTGCTTGTTCTTGACAAAAATGCATATTCTTCAGAAAATTGCAAAATTACACATATGATGCTGTTGAAGTGCAATTTCCAACCATTCGTAGATACACAGAGAATGAGGTCTCCAAAAGACATGGACAGCATTCACAGCTGTTTTCCTAACTTCATAGGCAACTAATTCTGCCCTTGAATTCCTTACTCATAAGTTTTATTTGGGTTTCATTTTTCAGAAGGATGAGACACATTTTTGATATGTGCAGCCCCTCCTCATTAATATGTGCTCTTGAGCTAGAAGTATTAGGGTGCATTGCCTCACGCTGCCTTCTGGTTTTCTGGGCAGGGAACCACAAGCAGAAACTTTGGAAATCACACATTAGCACAATGTTCAAGTTAAATTGTGTCCAAATAGCTTTGACTGCCATGCACTTCAAAGCCCTGGCAAGCCATCCTGCTGTATTCTTCCAAGTTTTGATTGATTTCCACTGTGGTGAATCATAACCATAAAAGAAGCTGTGTGAATACTTTTTTTCCCCTCCATGCAGGAAACAATAAAACATAAATAAAAAATAAGGTCAAAAGAGAGCTATAGAACTGTTCTTCAGTGAGACCTAAGTAGACATTTTTTTCCACCTGGGATATATACTCAAAACATTTGTTAATACAGAAGCATAATTTGCTCACTGTGACTCACGCTAAAATTCCAGATACAGATTTAACCCATTCCTTTAACCCAACCTTTGCCAAATGCCTAGGCATGCATCTCTCTAAGTTGGTGCAACTCATCCCAGAGCACATTCAATTTTCTCTAGAAGATCTACAATGGACTTATTACTTGGAACAAATTTTAAGGTATGTCAAAATCCTTGTCTTTTACTTCATAGAAAATTCAACATTTTATAAAATTAGACATCAAAGTTCATGAAGGAATGATTAATGTATACAATTAGTTTGCCTTATCACAATTTCTAATACAGAGATTATGAAACTTCTGTCTTTCTTTTAAAAGATATTTCAAGGATTGTCAGTGAAATCACACTAAAGGAGAAGATCTGAAAGTTCTCAAACAAAATACATACATCTTTGGAACCAGATTTTAGAAAACAAGACATTCTTTGAATTATATAAAAAGGACACTTCTGTTTGCAAAAACTTTGTAAAACACAGTGCAACAGTAACACCACCACCACCAATGTGATGATTTTCATCAAATCTTTGGGTATTTATCTCAGCTTGTGTAACCAAATGTATGCAACTGTATGCAATTGCGAAATGTCTAAAACTGGTCATTTTGCACAACAGCTACTTTCCTTAAGCGGTTGTAACACACATACCTTTAAATGTGAAGAGCACTCCAGCAGAACACATGCAGATCCTCACAAGCCATTGGGAGTTCTCAGGAAGCATAAAGATGATGTTCTTCAGTTCCTTATGTCAGAAAAATCAAGGCAGTATCTCATCTGGTTAAAAAAAGGGACAGAGGGAATATTTCTCTAGCATGTATGGTTTGCTACATAGTCATTTTTCTTTATGAAGATTTTCTTTATGAAGTTGTAAGTAAGTTTCACATAGATGTGAAAACTTTTCGGAAAAGTCACAAGATTATTATATATTACAAATGTAACATGCAGGGTCACAGAAGTATCAAGATTACTGGCTGGTGCAGGAAGTGTTCTGGAAAATCTAGGATTCATTTTGCTGTTGGATGTACATACAGCACAGAAAAGCATCAGACAAATACCTGCTCTTTTATCAGTAGCTGTCGATATGACGAGACCAAATAAACTTTGATTTTTACATATACTTCCCATCTCTCTGAAAAAATGTTCAGTCACTGAACAAATAGCTAAAGGTCTTGCACAGAATTGGAATAGAGAGTATGATTAATTAATTTCTGATAAGGACATCTTGTTTAGAGCAGAAGGATTTAGTCTACAATAAAGCACCTCAGTCTCATTAAGAGGGAAAGCAGAGCAGACCAGCCCTAGATCTAGTGAGGGGGGAGCATACTAAAATGAGCATCAATTTGGATGTCACGTCTAACTAGGACACAGCTCTAGGTATTCCACTGAGAAAGATCAAATAGTAGTTGCAGTATGTACTCTGAGTTAGGCAGGGTGAGAAGCCAGTTAGCTCTATCTACATTTTTATTTCACTGTACCAGGTATACCTGTCCAGACAAATAAACACTTTTTTTTCCCCCAATACTTCTCTATCTGTAAGTTTTAAATTAACTTAAAAACACTTAAATACAGAGACAGAGATGTGAGAAAACATACTAAACTCAGACACTATTTTGACTATTTACCTAATATTGTCATGGTTTTCCAAAGTAAAAGGAAACAAAACAAAACAAACCCTCACACCGTAAGGTGCTTTTTAAATAGGGAGTCAAAATTAACAACAGCGAACAGTTACTGTGTAAGATTAGAAAACAACTAATTGTATAAAGTTTAATGAAACCAAGAAATAACATTTTAGCTAAAATGCTTAGTTTACACAAATCTAAATAGAAATAACCACTGATTTCATTCAGCCATCACGGAATTGATTAATGTTATCATATTGTGTTGATATTAAAAAGTGTAGCTGACCCAGTAAAGATATTTAGACTCTTGCGAATGTCTAATGACAAGTTGGTTACCACAGAAGGTATATTAAAATACTAAGTAATGAAAAATAAGTAGTTTTTTATCACAGTTGTATGACTGGTAAAAATGAATAATGGGAGTGGGCTTAGTACAAATGCATTTTTTAACATATTTAAGTTAAACACTGTAACATCAGAGCTTTTATAAATGATAGCCTACCACCCATAATTGTCTAGAGAAAATAACAAATCAAATTTACAGTATGTGTAAGACTCAGGTCTTTTTCTCATTTAGTTCAAATAACTGCAGTGTCACAGTATAAATCACCATTAATTAAAATAAATTAAACCAATTAGATATATTATTAGATTGATAATAGATTCTTTCATAAGATTATATTACATACAGCTCTCTGCACTGCATGTCACTTTTTCATAGTGTGTCCATATTAAATTTTGAACAGTGCATCACAAAAAGAGGATACTACAGCATCGATCCTTCTTAGCAGTAGAATCCTATCAAGATTATGTTAAGTAGTCTACTGGCTAAACAAATGCTCTCAGATTTGTGCTGAATGTACCAGGCTGTGTCTAGAAAAAAAAAACAAATTAATCTCTTACAAATCAGTTTACATGAGTTAGAGCAATAAATAAGTGGGTTTAGGAGGGCTATAGAGGCTGCAATGAGTAGCTGCACGACTGTCCTCAAGAGAGACCTGCATCAGAATCTGCCATTCCCGAGATTCCCAAACCAAGAGGACAGCAGCCTGGACTGCAGTGTTTTCTTCCAGCCACTCATAGACCACTGCTTTTGTTCAGTAATGAAAAAAAGAGATTACATTGACATATGTCAGATCTGAACTGAACAGAAAAGATTTATATGCTCGGGTTTTGAAGCTTTTTAAAGATCAGTATCATGGCTGTCAGCTCTGAAGTGACTAGCAAAGATCAGCTAACGGAAGAATAAAAAGAAGACAGCCCCAATTGTGAAAAATACATGAAAGAATAAACAAGAACCTTTTCATTAGGGAAAGAAAGTCAACAAGGCACAGTTTTACACAAAGCAAATAAAGTAACAACAAGCTCATTAATGCCAAACTGTTTTATAAACATGCTGCTATCTTATTCTGCTGGGCTGCAAATCAATATTGTTGACTTTCCGAGTTCTGGTTTTCTTAAGGCAAAGGCAATGGTATAGAACTGCTTGCATTTCTAAGAGGTAACATCTACCTACCTACAGGCTGAGAGGTAGCATCTTTCTGTCCTGTTTTCTTGTGAAACAACTGGAATTCTTGTGTCTTGCCAGTCAGTCTAGGTATAAGTGATAATTCTGAATTAAGTCAATGGATTGCAAATATGTAAGAAACTATTTTTTTCAGCTATGCTGCTTTTTGATTGACAGATGTTTTCTTATTCCCAGATGCCCAGAATCAGTTTTATTTCATTTAAATTAGCCCATCCCTCTCTATCTGAATTGATATTTTGCGCCTCCTCCCCAGTATATCTGTAAACCATCAGTTATCTACTGAATTTATTCACAACACAGTAAAACAGTAATTCAGTCAGAAAACTTTGAAAAGACTGGTTTTTCAGTTTTTCAATTACAAAAGCTGTTTTAAAACTGTGCAGTGCAAGCAGCACAAATGCCTGCTATTACTTTCTCTTCCATGCAAACCCACCAAGTCTACTACAATTTCCAAGACAGCATTAAGCAAATATTCATGTAGACTGCTTAGTCAACTTGGGTAACTGTGCATTAGGTACAATAAATGTATAACTTTGCAGATTCTGGGAGTTTTATTATCTTACTTCTGCTTATTCTTTACAGCTGATAATATCCATAACACTACTCATTAGTTGGTAAGGTGTATAGACATAGAGAAATAGTTAAGTCCAAATAGGACCTGAGTTATAGCAAAGTTCATAGTTATGAAAGAGAGCTTATTATCCCCTCTCCTGGAGTCTGAGGTCACAAGGCTCAGTCAGCACAGTCACAAAAACACAATAATTTGGGTTTAAGTTGAGTCTTATTGTTTGTGTGAACAGGAAAGTGAGGATTCACAGAAAGATTTTTTGGCACCAAAAAAATTCCTATGACCCAAGTTCCACCTGCTGGCTGCCTTTATGTCTCATCTAAAGTAAAGTACTGTAAGTGAAACATAAGGTTTGTGTTTGCCTTGTGTAGCACATTATTTCCTTGCATAACTTGCTAAGAAAATAATTAAGAAGGGTTAGGAACATGGTGGAGACTGCCTACACAGCAGTTCTTTTGGGAACACCAAGTTAGAAGGCTCTCTGATTTTTGTTTTGGTAGTTTATAGCAGCAAATAAACAATCATCAAAAAGAAAAAAAAATGTAATTAGCATATAAATCCCCGGATTTATATCTCTCTGCCAACAGATTTCCCCTAATGAGAAGATAACAACTCAAGAACAGGTATGTAGACAAAAATGATTACATTCCAAGTTCTAGATAATTTTCAGACATATGGCTTTATAACGGTTGGTTTCTTGAAACCAAGTTATGCTTACGCTTGATGGCTTAACCGAAACCCTATTTAATCATTTCTAATTGTATGTATGCAAAATAATTCAAGGTAATGCACAGTGACTATTAGTAAAACTTCCTCCTCCAAGTGTGACACAATATTGGCAAGCATAGCGATTGCAGAACGATAATGCTCCAAACAGAGAATTATGTAGAACATACATCTGTGTGAGTCATGGCGAGCAGCACCCGTGGCCTCTGCGTGCAGCCTTCCAGAACAGCCAGCTCGGGCTCTTCCAGGCTCCCCAGATAAGCCAATAATCGAATCCACTCAAGTCACTTGATTGTACAAAGCTCAAAATCGATCTTTTGGTCAATGTTGATTTTAGTTTTCAACCACGTCATAAAATATGGTTATTTGCTAATTCAGCCACGTAGAATTAGAAAGATTCACCGATTAACATATGCCCGTGCAAAAGTAATATCAAACTCAATTCTGAATATGTTTGGTTCAGGTGTCTTGTTTATTATGTTGTTTGCTTTTCTATTAAAATAAGATTTTTTAATATAAATTATCAGCTTACTTAACTACTATATACAAAGCGCAAAGAGATGCACTTTAGTATTTTTATTTGGAAATTGGAGAAATTAAAATATTGTTTGGGGAAATAAATATTAGAAATAGTCAATAGTAATTCTTTTCTGCAAGGTCAGACCAGTGAATGTTTGGAAACTTAATGTCCTAGGTAGGTCAATCTGAAATTTTAAAGTATAAAATAGGTGATTTAAATAAATATTTCCTGTCTACTGATTTGAATCCACATAAAACTTGCCATTTAAATCTTTTAGATATTTTAATGGGATTCAGATTTTGAGCTCTAACTTTCAAGAATTAGCAATCATAAGGCTCATTTTGTTGCCTATCCATAAAGTCAAAAGAATTTGGTGGTTGCACGGTTCAAAAGCTGGTCTGCCAGTTTTGTATTACAATGGCAATATTCTAGCTCAGAGGTAACTCTGACATTACAGTCAGTATATGATACCTACAAGGCAGTTTGTAGCATTGTCTTTCCCTGATTTTGGAACAAGTCTTGTTCACATTTACGACGTACCTTACGAAGAATGACAAGAGACTGCCCTTGCAAAACGAAGTTTCACAAGTGGTCAAGTTGTTTCCCATCTGCTTGAAGAGAAAACCAGAAAAGTTTGCAGGGATTAACCAGCGATGCCTGTGCTTCCCGCTCCCTTCTCCGCAATGACTTCCTGGGGTGAGGGAACACTGAGGTGAGGGAGAGAGAAGTCCAAGAAAGTAAAACATCATATTTTATACGCGGAGACAGAGCCTAGAATGACTTCAGGAGTATGGACAGTGGTGGCAGAATTTCGTTTTTAACGTCAAATCTGTCAAATTAAATCAAAGAAAATTCCTATCATATCTGACTTTGTCAAAACTTATTATTAGATGAGGAAGTGGTTTATTACTGTGAACTGCTTTTATAGCTAAAATATTGATTAAATTCACATAAGTAATGATCTTTTCATACGTAACAGCACCTCACATAAAAATACAAATGCTCTTGAACCTTAGCTGAATTCAGATTCAGAGCAGTAGCAACATTCACGCAAACATGACTTCCCCATTACACATGGACACACTGAGACACAGATGGGTTAAAGTGGGCCCCAAAATCACTGGCAATCAATGGCCAAGTTGACTGTGACAAAAATCAGATTACCCAGTGCTGTTCCCCACCAGAAAAAAAAAAAAAGAAAAAAAAAAAGAAAAAAAGAATTATCTGTTTCATAAATAACAGAGCAGCTCAGAAGTGTTTCTCTACTTAGCCAACATTGTGGATAAATGCTGGCAGTGTAAATGTGTGGAATTTGGCCTACAGCCTCTTTCCCAACAATATGTCATTCATCCTCATTTTTAGCATTTCAGTGGCTGCTCTTTTTAGGTGAGTAGTAAAAGGAAGAAAAAAGCATAACAAAAACAGTGGAATACATCGATATTACACCAGTGAGCCATAAAAACCAGGTAGAACATCCTCTTCTGTCTTGGCAGCAGTAAAAAAGTCTTAAATATTTTAAGTAGTTTAAATACTGAAGTTGATCTTCTCAAGGGATCTATCAAACTATTTTTCCGTTATTTTCATTTATGAGGAGAATGCCTAACTTTCTTTTTGATATAATAGCAAAATGAAAAGAGGGAATTGCCAGTGGAACCACCAGTTTTCATGCAGAGCTAGGAGGAACAGAAAGTGCTATAAGGTTCTTCTTACAATGCCATATGGTTTTGCACATTTATTAAGAACTGGCTTCACTAGAGGATCTTTAGCTAAATATTACATTAAATTCAAGTTTACAAAACCCGTTAGATCTCCAAGGTTTTGAAGGGCTCTGTATCATTCATTGTACTTCACCATCTCTATATAAATCCTCATTTTTAGATATAGCTCAGAAGATGCATAGTTAAGTTAAAGACAGAGAAATTCCATTTGACCAGAAGAAAGTACGTCAGGACTTTGAAGCATCTGAAACCCACAAAAAACAAGTCTAAACTAATAAAAATATCAGCTTGAGTTTTGCTGTAGCAATATTAACATAACAATGCAAAATTTTCAGGAGAGAGCTTGTATTTATTCATTATTGTGTCTATGCCGAAGTGCAGGTACCCCAGAAAAAAAAAAATCTTGACTGGAGAAGTTTTTCTGTTTTCTCCGATATGACCGATCTTTTCTAAATACAAAATACATCTTGTTTCATGAGCACTAAGGAGAAAAAGGTTGTATTTTAAACCACAATACCTCTGATAACCGTTTAGTTCTTCATAAATATTACCTACAATCTGTATGTATTTTCAGAAGATACTCAGGTTTATGAAAGTCTCCCTGCCACAGCTCTTTGCATATGCTTCGAGTAACCAAAGAATATTCCTAGTTTTGAGGGGGAGGTTATGTGGCAATTAAAAGCACTGTGTGGGCATTCAGTTATGGCAGCCACACAAGTCACAAGCATCACAGGCAAATAGAGAGTTCCTCAAGTTGTCTCATATTTTACCCTATAGAGGTGGTCCATCTGTGAACTGTTTAGGGTAAGCTGTGTGCTGCTGTATAATCTTCCTCAGGGCTGTGGAAACATGGCTGGGCTACGGCAGAAGAAAAAAACATTATCTGATAGAGATTATAATGTGAGGGCATATAAAAATCAGAGACCCAAATGTTTGCAGATTCACACCAACTCCTGTATCATATCACATATTGTATCATTACAATTCAGACAAATATCCCAAGGTAGAATATAGAGAAACCAATGAGTAGGAAGGAATGGCTATAGTTTCAGTCAAATGATTCCTACCAGCTTTTCCCCTTCTGCAGCATTCTGCAGGATTCTGCAGCATGTATCACACGAGAACCAGGCGCTGCACCAGGGACCGCGTGAAGCTGGCAGGGCTCTGAGGCTCCCGTCAGCCCCGCGCTATAAAACCTCTTTCAGAGCCCAGAAGGTGCGAGACGGCTGCAGACACGGGAGAGGGAGCCGGAGCCCAGAGATGTGCGGGACCTGGCAGGACTGATGATGATGAAGTGCCAAGCAGTTTTGCAGCAATTTAGACAGGGCTCCAACTTCAGGAAGGGAGGGAGGAGGAAGAGACTATGCTGCTTTGGAGTTTGTCATAATATTATTTAATTGCTAAGCCATTGCCTTCTTCTAATGAAATATAAGGAAAGCACTCAATATTTTCAAATTAACTATGTAAATTCTCCAGCTGCTCTTGTTTGAATACCTGGAATTTTATGGGAGTCATTAGGTTTCTGCCTTAGCTTTATTATTAAGCAGATATTGTATATCTGCGATAATGGATGCTTTAACTTATTTACATTATCCACTTTTTCCATCCTGGGTTCCAGTACTAATTTCAGTTACCTAAAAGGCAGTCAGAGTTTGCTAAAACAGATCCACCCGCCCAGAGGGATTAGTGGCATAGTTCAGATTTGCTCTCATGATCATTCATTGCAATTCCTATTCTGCAGAAAAAGCCTACAATACAGCAGAGGCCTGTCGGCCTCTTATCTACAGCAATATTTCTGGGTTGCTTGCACTGCAAGCTTTGAAGAGGCAGTTTGAGACATATACATTTTAAATGTGGCTAGATCTCAGTAAGGTTTTTCTAGTCGGCAGAGTAAACATCTAGGACTGGTAACTTCAGAATATACAGAACAGGAACAGCAATGGGAAAAAAAAACCTGTATACACTAATGAGAAAAAGTCCTGTTAATTTTTCTCATCTAGTAAAAGCCCCGGTACAGTAAACATTTTCATTTTCTGGGTGTTAAGATTAGACTGTAGCCAATCTACTTATCCTTAGACTAAACTGAAAACTGTCTGATCGTGTCATACACAAATGTAAGTTAAGATGAAACACAAATATAGCTAATGTGCAAAAAAAGGCTTAAAAAAATCTTAAAAGTGAGTTAGCTAACACTTAAGTTACTCTTAATACTAGACAAGCTTCACCTTCCTGCTGTTTTTGCCAGGAAGTTTCTACAGTTGGACTGGTAGTGAATGTAACTTCAGTCAAATTTACAGGCCAAAAATATTGTTTACTCTGTTCTGCTTCCCACAGTATCAAGATGCCAACATTTAGCTTTATTCTTCTTGCTGATGTCACAAAAATTACATTATTTCATGCTCACATATGTAAGATAATACCTTCTTTCAATGGCAGCCGTCAAATAATTACCTTTAAAGCTAGGCAGCACAGTTTTATATTTTCTTTTTAGGACAGTGTCTTGGCCCTATAGCCAAGGCCAGATTAAAAGCAAAGAGAACACAATAGAAATTTGAGCACTACTTTGAAAAAAAGACTGCTAGAGTTGTCCTGAACAAGACATAGATGTGCTACCACAGTGATATTTCTGTCCAAAATCTGGTGAGTCCTCAGTCATTATCTTTAAACGGAAAAAATAAGCAGAAAACTAGAAAAACTCTGTATCATCTATAGAATTTTCTAGATACTATTTGAAAGAAATGTAAACACAAGTATCATCATCATCATTCAAGCTTTCAGGACTTCTCAATTTCATTTAAGTGTATGCTGAAAACTTGCCCCCAAACTGGGTGTTTGTGTTGTCATATTTAGTAATTACTTTTTATTCAAATACTTGTTTCAGCAAACACTTGCCTGTTGGGAGACTAACGTCATACCCAACTTACAAACATGCTTATTTCACATAATATTATTATTTATATGGTCTGACTGTTTTCCATATCCATATATCTTGCATATCGAGTTATAATATGAACCATGTATTTGGCTCTTCCACCTTCTAGCCTCTTTGCTCTACTACACGTTTGTGCATTCTTTGTGCAACATAAAGCACATGAGTACTTTGTAAGGACGTGATATAAATATCACAACAGGGGAATTTAAGGGAAAGGTTATGGCAAATAAGAAGTAATTGCAGAACTTCTATTTACTTACAAGCAGTCAATGAACACATGAGTAACCGGTCTGTATAATGGTCCTAACAAGGATTGGGCACCTAATGAGCAACCTTGCTCATTACTTGCTCAATGCTTTGGGTCCAGGGCAGACATCTCTCTCCTACGGCCCAGAGAAGTCAATACTCAAAATATACAGGCAGTGTTAATGAAAAGTTCTGTTTTACATCAATACATGAAAATGCTTTTAATAGTTTATTTTCTCATTTTGGCATCATTTAATTTTACTTAACTACTTTCTCTAGCCACCTCCTGGTCCAAAGGGACCACTGAATGCCACCCATATGAGATCTTACTTGCACAGTTATTTTCAGTTTCAATAAAGAAATCTTAACTGTGCACAGGTGAGCAGAAGTGTAACAAACAACCTTTTAAAACTTTACTGATATCTTTGCTAGTGTGTGTGCCCGTGTGTACATGTGAATTCACACACACATATATATCTTTAGATCATTAAAAAAATCATGAAAATTTATGGGAACGTAGGACCAAGAATAAAATCCAAACCTTATGAAAGGTAGAGGAACTAAACAGCTTGCACGCTTTTCATTTTCCAAGGAGAAGAGAAATGAGTACTTTTTTTTTTCCCTTAAGGCTACCCATTTCACTCAGTCTATTTTAACTTTTTTTTTTATTTTTTTTTTTATTTGCTGGGTTCACATTGTTGCCTTGAGAGATAAAGAGCACTGTTCCCATTTTCTTTACTTTCTGCAGTGTTTGACTACATCTTGTCTTTGCAGCTGTTATAGAAGCAGTTTGCCAGAGCCTTCAGCCTTGGCTGGCAGGGATCCTATTGCTGTGCTGGTATGTGGCTTTTCAGCCACACATTGGTTCCATGCAATATGTTAAACAGTCACTGTGCCAAATTACAAATTTTGTGTTCCATTCCATATAAATATTCTGTACATGGAAATGGAGTTCTCTAACCATTAGTAGACTGAGACTACACAGATTGCCTGAGTCATAAAACAAAGTCTGTGAGATGTAAAGAAATTGCAGTTTCAAAACACAGGGATGATTCCAGTTCTTGCAATGGGAAACAAACTGGAATATATTTGCCAAAATGAGCAATGGAGATGTAAACATTGATTAGAGATCTCAAGTCTACCTTAAATTGTATGTCTAAATTTGAAATGGCATTCTCTGTTCAATTCACAATATTGTGAATTTTTTCTATTCTATTATTATATTTTTTTCTAAATTTTCAAAATTTTCTAGTTTTTTTTCCTATTTCCTACAAATAATGCACATAATGAAAAGATTGATAGATTGCAGATACTAAATAACTAATTCTAATTGAATTGACACATTTCCTTGGGCATATCTTTATGTGTGCTAACTAACTATCCATAAGCTTAAATTATTGTTTCTTTCTGTATAACTGAGTCTGTTATCCATTAACATTATATCAGTTGCTATTTTATATCTAACATACGACCTATTGTCCCGTGCACACCGTATTGCCTATATAGACAAGGACCTAGTCAAAATAGCTCCTGGACAGGCCTGTTGCTGATGTGCAAGGAGAGGCTGTGTAGGTTGAAAAAGTTCTTCCATTCAAGCCTGCTGAGCATGTACCTCAATTTTGATGCTAGACACATACAGACAGCCATTAAACGATCAGTTAAAACATGAGATTCCTCTTCTTAGACTCTGGATTTTGCTTGGAATAATGTCCCAAATTCTCCTCCTTGCATATTTGCAAATGCACAGCACAAAATACTAATATTTATGGTAAAAACAGTTTAAAACAGCTTGGAGTTGCAACCCTAAGAGATGAAAGCATATTTCAAGTAAGAAACTCATTTAAAGCCTTTAAAACATTGAGAACAGTTTTAGGAGAGTGACATATTAGGCATTCTGAAAACCATCACATTAATCTCCTAGAATTCCCAATACTAGCTTAACTTCTTTATAGACTTTATTTTGTACCATCATAGCCATTCCTTAATCTATTTCAGCAACAATTACTTTGAAATTCAAAAACACCATGGCACTGTCGAGCAGAATGAGTTCTTATTCTATATGTGAAGAAGTCCAATGCCATTAAAAGCAAAACTTACTGGTTAACCATCTATCATTATTATTTATAAATTTCAGTTAAAATTTGTTAATTAGTGAGCATTATTAATGAAAATAATATGATTTCTATAGTTGCCATTTTCAGGAGTTCTATGCTGCTGTAGTAAAATCTACTTCTATTAGTAATTAACAGATATTAAAGAATATCTTAACTGAAATTAAAATCACCATACAAGGCAAATAAATGGGGAAGCTGAAATTCAGACTTTTACTGGAAAATATGAATGGCCAATTTTAATGTGTTGTGAAATCATTAGCAAATATGTATTAAACACTTATTTGTTGGAATGTGGCAAGTAACTTCTATAACATAAGGATTTGAAATGACAGATGTATGTAGAAGTTAAATAATCTTATTGCATGTTCTAATTTAAAAAAATGTAGATAGTGAGTACACAGAAAAATGTCCAATAAAGACTTTCAACACATTTAGTTTAAGTACAAAATCACTTGTTTAAAATAAATGCTAAAGATATTTAAGATACCAAATAAAATACTAAATAAATACTAAATAAACTAAATACTAAATACTAAATAAATCAGAATCAAACCATTACCAAATTTATCACAGAAACTGCACAAACTGCTTATGTGATTTTAAAAAGTTAGATTTGTACAAGAAGTTGACAATTTGAAGTAATTAGTGCTAAGACAGTGGTGTTTTCAGTTGTTTACTGGGTAGTGCGCAGACGAATGATCAAGATATAACTGTCTTTCCATGTGTACCAATGCCAGTCACAACTTAAGAGCGTGGCTCTGGTATTAATTGTTTGCAAGAACTTAGAGGTACCAGCCATTATCAAGAAATTTCTAAAACAACGGCAAAGAAATGCAACCTTTACATTCGTTTGGGTGTTGTCCATACAGTATTTACAAAGATATGTTTTATGTGTGAGTTCATTTCAAGCTGCAACCGACTCTTGATCTGCTATAGTGCTCGTGTAAGCACGTGGCTACCAATAATTATGTTGCTGGAAAAAATATTGTAAAGGAGGGTAATGCAAACATATTAAAGCAACAAAAACACCTTAAGTATATGTATCTTATATATATATATATATATATATATATATCTTATACATTCCAGCCTAACCCACCATGCATTGCTCTTTATCAATTGAAGATGTGCAATATTTCTGAAAAGCACATAGATAACATTAATTCAGTGTCAGCTTAAAGCTGCAATACAGAAGAGCAACTGTGTGTTCATTTAATAAATGTACTTTGGAATAGCTTGAGGAATTTTCTCAAATGTACACATTTGGGCAGCTGGCAATAGTCTAAAGACTTTAGAAGCCAAGAACTTTGGATTATGAGGAGTCCTCCTGTGTATGCTCTGAAGATCAGCTGCAGAGGACCTTTTTTGTCTGTATTACATTTACCATGATTTCAAGACACAGAATACATTCCGGGTACCACATATTTTCTGGACATATTGATGGAATCCAAAGTGGAAAGACAGAGTCAGAATATGTATTCCTTCACCACTGCAATAACATGATAATGCTATTGGGAGAAAAGTACTAAACATCTGACCCCTAAGTTTGCTTCTTTAAAAGAGAAAACGCATGGAGAAGTTGAGAATCTTTGTTCTCAGTACAATAAAGACTGACTTCAAATAATGAAGATTTTGTATGTTGTTTTTAGGGAACTGTGGTCTCCTCTGAATTCAATTATGAATTTGAAACGTTTTGATGAACTAGAAAGTTTATAATAAGGACTGAGGCTATTAAAATTACAGAGACTTTCAGCTACTTGTGGACGTATCGTGAAGATTCCTAAATAACTTCAAAAGTAACATCTAGCATTATCAAGTGCATAGTAAACCTTAAGTTTGGCAATGCTAGAGCTTAAGCTTTCTATTTTTTCTTTAAACAATACCATACACAAACAGAACGGCCTCAAAATTGGTCAAATATAACACTAATTTTCCATATCCTCAACAGAAGTGCCTTATTTTCTAGTAATATATAAGAGACTACACTAAAAGACGAACATACTTATTGGTGAAAGTATCATCTAACAATTTATTTTAACCCCCTTACAAACAAGACAATTGATAACAGTGATAAACTGATAAACAGTGTTAGAAAGAAGAGCCATTAAGAGACTGGGAAGCATAAAACATGCACAAAGCACTGCTGTAGTACTACACAAGGACGAAGAAGTGTCATGTCACATGCCCATAAGGTAAATTAGCACTCACTTTTTGCTCCTGCCTCACCAAGATGAAGCTCGGGGGCCTCGTGCCTCCCATGAGTATCTGGAGCTCAGCTCTCTCCCAGTGTTTCAGTCCCGTTCCTGCAAAGATGGCTGGATTTAGTCCACCATCTTCACTGCCTTCAGCTCTTTACCTCAACCCAAAATGGAGACCTACGTCAGGTTCTTCTACTACTAGTAGTGGAGCAAATTAACAGAAATCTTTACTTCCCTCGGTGTAGAAACATCTCCTCAGGGCTCTGCTCTTTCTTACCTGTCCCCAACTCAAATCCATGCTGTGGGTGGTCACTCTGGCCCTTACTGCTCTCGGCCATGCAGCTCTCCTCCTCTTCATGCAATTCCTACAGCCCACATCGTGATACAAGTTAAGACTTCCAGAAACACTTGAAAGGATTTAAAAAGTTATTCCCCTACAGTTAAAGTGGAGTTTTACCTTGCTCTCAGACAACAGTCACCCACCACAGCCAACGCTCACCTGTCAGGGGTGTCACCCAACGCACACACTTGGTTCCTCCTTAGGAGCTGCCTGGCACAAGGCACCTTCTCCGGGGGTAGGTACAGCCGCCTTGCTCCAGCTTCACCCAGCCCCTCAGAGCCATCATCTTCCTTCTCAACACCCGCTTCCATCAGGGGGTAAATATCATTGTTTAAGGCTAAGGAGAGCACTGAGGGGAGACAGAGGCTCGGTGCCCTCTTGAGGTGATGAGGGGAGCCAGGTGGGAGCCATGTTCCCTCCCTTGGAACGTGAGGGATTTTACCAGACCAAAGAATGATGTGATACCAGTGGGGTCAGCTCCTGCCTTAGGACACCAGCTATTAGTGACCCTGGGCAGTTTTCCACCCCATACTTCAGATTAGAAATAATATAGTCCCTCATTCCAGTCATGTTTTATTCGCTTAACTACATGTTAACTGCTAACACACCCCCCCTACAAGGGAACAAAATGGCACTAGTTTCTTAAGAGGTATTGACTACAACATTATTAAGATTATGCTCCTCAAAACTACTAGTGTCAAGGGACAATGTAGAAATAGATGAAAAATGTGAAATAAGATTAACTTTTGTACAATGTATTTAAATAGGTTATCATCTGAAAAACCCAGTGTACTCCAGAGATGCAGCATCTTATGCACAAAGAACAAAATCTTCGTAGTTGAGACGAGGATACATTTGGCCTAAAGAAACACACTTTTTAAGGATTTAAGGTTCTATATTATAATGCACTTAAAGCTTTTATTTTCCCTATCAGGTAGACAACTATGACTGTTCATGATTGAAGTCAGTACATCCTAAAAATCCGAGCTGCCTCAGGGCAAAGACAGATCCTCTGCAATAGGGCAATGCTCTGTTGCTTCAGACTGGAAAATTGCTTTCATTTTACCCTCAACTTGACAGTCCCTTGCATGCTTTTGCATCTTGTAGAGACCATGGCACCGTGCCTCGCTGGAAAACAGAACCTGTTGCTTATATTCTGAAAATTGAATGTGTCTGTCTTTGTATTTTGAGGTACTAAGATGAAAAGTTACCTAATTATTTACTCCAAATGTCACGTTTCAAGGAAGAAAAACCCGGACATTTGAGAGCAGAAGAATCCAGCTCTATTCCCCTCTTGCATTGCTAATAAGACTTTCTCTCACCTACTACATGCTACTCCAGAAAACTAATCTTCCACGGGTTCCCAAGTTAGAGATAAAACTTTTAAACATCTGAGGGTCTTAAATTAACGTTCCCTCTCTAATGCTAGTTCAATTTGGCACCCATTACATTTAAAAAATACAATATTTTCACATACCTTCAAAGAGGTTATTGCATAGTTTAAATGACTGCTTCAGATTCCATTGTAAATACAATTTGATGAAGCCTCCTTAATTGTCCACTCTCCACAGCAATGGGTTTGAATCTTTTGACTTGCAGAACGCCTATATTTTTTTTCCCCTTCCAACGGACACATAGTAATACAAAGCTTCAGACAACAAGCTTGCTTTTCTTGGTTAGACTTCACAAATCTCTTCAAAGTAGTCCACAGGCGCAATGGATCTGCTAATCACAAGCTGAATGTTTCATGAAGACAAAAAATTCTCCGCATTATGAACAGCAAAAAGAATACAACGGAAAAACATTTCAGTTCTCAGAAAAATAGAGTAAAACAAAAACAAAATAAAAACAAACAAAAAAACCAACAAGCCAGATCCTAAGAAAATTCTTTAATTTTCATTTTATGGAAATACATCTTTTGTTTTTATTTCCATGATACAAAAATCTTAAATATCAAACATTTTTGGAAATCTACCAAGACAGATCTTTTTTAAACAAATAAAGGGCTGGTGCAGTTAGCAGGTTTGTCACAGGTACCAAAAACATTTTTTTTTTTTACAAAAATCCCCTAAACCAGGAAAGGAGGAAGAAAGGATCAGATCAAGACTTAAAAGTGAAAACAGCAACAGATGTGAAAAAGAAATACCACCTCCCACCAGGACATTCACATTTTAGGAACTATAAATTACAAGTTTTTTGAAAGGACACAGTAAAGTTGGTTTTTAGACACCAACTTGCTACACTAAGGCAGGGAGAGAGGAGGGAAATGGAAAAGTAGAAGAGATTCCCAAATGAAGTAACTGGAAAGCAGAGTGGTAGAAAGCAGTGTGAGATACTGCAGTTCTACCTGTCTCAAGACTGCTGGCAACATACTGATATTGCCTGAAACAAATATAAAGATAGGAGATTTAAGGAAACTCCTTTCAAGCGCAGAAAACAGCACAAGTTTGTACAGTGCCAGTTCTTGGGTACGTGTCATAGCTAGCATGCTGAAGTAGGTGACCACAACACAGTTAGTCTTGCTTTTCAAATCTAACATCATTTACGACAGCAAGGTTTTCACATGACCAACGACATAACTGTAAACTAGTTAATATACACACAAGTAAAACTGACAGTGATTGTTCAGTAAACAGTTTTAAAAAATTAAACTGATTTTCAGGACACATACTGCTTTGTTAACACCACTTTATTTAAATAAAGTATGGCTTCCAAGAGGTGTTTTCTTGCAACTGCTTCGAAACAATCCCACTTGTTAAGGCTGTTGTTTCCTACCATGTTTCAGGGACTTCAAAAATTTCAGTGGAACTGCTTGTGAGGCTTCCTACAAGACAAAACCACAGGACTATATATTAAAAAGAAATGGAAAGAACCAGAATTAAATCAATAATCTTTTTGAATCATTCAGAGCATAAAAGGCATAATTTCTCCTCCTGACTAAAGATACATTAACATACATTACTGGCAAGCCAGCACTTCTATAAATAGTGTGCTGTATTCTTTTTGTGAGCAGGTAAAATAATAATGCAAAAATCAGAGTTAAATTTAT
The DNA here is from genome assembly GCA_013398315.1 of Nothoprocta pentlandii. NCBI lineage: Eukaryota > Metazoa > Chordata > Aves > Tinamiformes > Tinamidae > Nothoprocta > Nothoprocta pentlandii. The sequence continues at coordinate 166,110 of VZSG01000045.1, forward strand.
TTGTAAAATTCATTAAGGCAAATTCTAGTTTAAATGTACTGAAGAGTAAAAGTGTGGTAAGAGTCAATTTCAAGTTAACTAAATGCTAAATAATGAATTTTACAATATTTTAAATTAGGTATTGTGTATTATAATACACAATATAAAGTAATATAACACTATCTTCCACAACACCCTTGCTATTACTCTTTTAAGTGGCAGGTAAGAAAATGAAAATACTGCAGAATATTTTCAGCACAAAATAATTTTAGAAATATCACTTACACATATACTGACAAAATGCATTTCCATCGTGCCAACACAAACTACAGATTTTGTACTGTTCTTTCATAGCAAACACTTAAAATGAACAATTTTCCTATCAAAACAGTGAGGAAAGAAAAAGATCTCGTCCTTTGAATCAACTTATAAAGAGTTTGACTGTACACCAAAGATTGGAAAAAATGATGCTTGGTATGTAGTATCACTTTCTGAATAAAAAGCAACTAGAATAGGAATAGAAAGGAAGTTTTAGCCCCTAGTAGCGTTATTTGAGTGCACTTAAATACAGGCAGTGCCCCACATGCCCAAGAATTAAGAGTTTTGAATTACCCAATGTAATATATCCTAATGTACTTCCACAAGTAAATAGTAAGAAAAATTGAAATAGAATAAGCAATTAATAGATCAACAAAAAACCAAATCCTTCATGGTTCACATTATCCAAGGTTATTTAACTATTATTGTTTTATACTGGCTGCAACAACTCATCCAACACAGCAAAAATATTAGATGAATAAAGGAATAGCTTTAATCAGGCAAAGTTCAGAAACTTTAAGAACACCCTTACATCTTCAGGTCATCTAAACTAAACTCAGGTGAAAAGTTTTTAACCAAATGAGAACAAAAAAAGTGCTGAAACAGCACACAGAACATTGTATACAGTTAGATATACACATCATATCAAAACACTTTCTAGAATACATGAAAAAGATTATTTGGGTTTATCATTTCCACTAGAAACAACTGATTTGCAAGCATTATATCTTGAGCTTGAAACTAGATTTTAAGAAAATCAGAAGACTTATAAAATACATTTAGAACAAGAAAAAAGTCTTCTATTTTCTGAGCAAATGCTCAACTTGGCATTATAAAAACCTACAATCTCTCCTGTTTTTCAGAAACTGCATCTCCTGGGAGCAAGATTCCTCAAGTTTCCACAACTAGCACTCCATGAAATGTGAATGCTCTGCTTGCGCTCCAGTAAGCGTGTGTAATAAACAAAAACTTACTCGGAGCCTGTCGTAGACTACAAGAACTGCTAAGGGTGACTGTGATCCACTTGTCCAGAATGTTTGGCACCACAGCAGTAAGGGATTTTAAAACATACTCACTTTTCATCACTATCTTGCCAAGTTAACATTGAGGGAGGGAGGGGAGGAAGAAAAAAAAAAAAAAGGTAGTCTTAACTGAAAAAAATCACATCAAAGATTTAAAATAGTTAAAAATATTGAAATGGCTTTACTGATGACTTTCCTTCTCAAAATAAGTTAACTACCTCTGGGTTCCTTCTGTTACTAAACTTGGAAGATTAGGCCAAGTTTCTGAAATTTGTTTTTTTGACATTCTATATGATGCAACCGTCATCTGAATTAACTTAAATATGAAGATGTACTGCATTACATTCATAGGAGCCCTGAGAAGCTGAGATACTGAATACAAACTATATTCTGTTTAAGCCTAGGGCATTTCCAAACAGAAAAAGAGTGAGTAGTAACAGTGCTCTTACCTGCTGGATCTTGTTCTTTCTTGATCTTTTTGAACTTCTTGGCTCTCTTACCATCTGGAAGAGACTCTGCACAGGAGTCTGTCTGATCGCCTTCTAGATCTTGGACGTCTCCCTCTTCCATATCATCAGAACCAGTTTCTTCCTGAATAGGACTCATGCTTCTCTTTCCCAATGTACTTGTACCTGTAAAACTGAAATACAGAAGAATTATGACTATGAACAAACGGGGAATGCCTCATAGGTGCTAGCTGCTGGATATCAATTAAATACTTAGGAAAGTAGTAGAATAAATCCTCTAGAAAGCGGTACACCTGGAAATGGCATCACCTAGAAGAGCTGACCAGCTTTTCCATAATATTCTGTAATATCCTATTCTAAATATGCTACCTACTGTGTCACCTTATGAAGGTATGCATTCTTTGTGGTACAGATGATTTATACTTATCCACTATTCTGATCATACACTGTTAAGCTGTGTGATTTAAAGTTGTTCTCCATTGAGTTTTAATTTTGATTCACTTCATAATCTTCAGCCTTCATTATTAAAGTTCTTATAGGACATTCTTGATAGGCAGTTTAAGTTCCCTTAAACTGTTAAGCCTCCTACAGACAGCTTGACATTGAGACGACATGCTCACTTCATTCTCTCTCTTCATCTGCATGTAGTTTTAAGAGTATTTCTATTACATAGAAGTAGAAAATCATCAAGGTCCATGTAGTGAACTTTAAATCATATGTGGAAGTAAAGATCCTTGCCCTATGAGTCAGGTAAAGTAAAAGCACAGAAAACCAGCATACATTTAATTGTGGGCAATGTCTGAGCAAGGCCTAACACGGCAGAAGCTCTTGAGCTAACATGGCACTTAGAGCTCTACCTCCTTCAGGACACAGGAGCTACGCTGCACAGGTCAAGTTTTGTCGTGTTTGTCAAGTTTCCTTCAACGCCAAATGACAATATTAGATCAATTAAATATGAATATAAAAAAGAATGTAGTAGCAATGGATTCAAAAGCCAGTTCCCACTATAGGTTTCCAAGTACATGAATATTACTTCTTTTAATGTATGATTTAATATTCTTTTAAAACTTTAAAGGTTCATAAGCATAAAATGTACTTTAAAGGTTCATAAGCATAAAATTTGTGTTTCTCTTCAAGAAACAGACCATATAGCTGTATTAATAAAAGCTATATATATAAATATCAATATATAAGTCAATAAATCAATATAGTTATAGAAAAATTTTACAAGCTTATTTTTCTTTTAATCAGTAATAGCAGGAGAACATGGCCTTTCACTAGGTTTCAGCTATCAGGTTGTTAAGAATAGCTGTTTAGTTTTGGCTTTGAAATGGAACTTTTTCAGATGAACACTTTGCAATTTAAAAACAGGCACTTTCTGGGACGTCCAAAGGCAATAAACAACCACGGAACACACAACTGAGCCTCACGCTCTTACTTCCACTTCAGAAGCACAAACAGCATTTACTTTGATGAATTGCTGGCCATTCCACCAGACATTCACACAGAGGCAGCCTTCTACCATGGTCTCTCATGAATCATCATTTTGAGTCACACCACAACCACCACCAAGAAAAAGCTGAAGGCCAAAAAGATACAGAACTGCTTCCCCTATGTCCAGTCTCCTCACTGTAAACCAAATAAAAACTAGGTTGTGGGATGCTAGTGGCAGAAGAGACATCTAGTAACGAAATAATTATTTTAGAAAACTAAGAAATACTATTATATGAAAACAATTGTAAGAAATTCTCTTTCAGTAAAGGTATTCTGAAAAAGTACATAGGGAGAAAGGCTGAGCAACTACAAGTGATGCCAAGGGTTTCTTATGGAAAACTAAGAGTACCTGGCTCAAAGGAACTTGCTCTCACTGCACGAATACACTCCCTTTCTGAAAAGGGACTGAACTTGCAATTTTTTTTTTCCAACTTAGACTCTCAGGAAATAAGGAAGAACAAGTTCTTCACCTTCAGCATATGATTAGCTGTGTACCAAGCAAGAAAATTAATTTTAGGCCTTGTGTTCTTCCTACAAGTATCTTTAAAAAGCCAAAGCAAACAAAAAAGACTAAGAAACAGGCAGCACAGTGCAAAATACAGGTGTTTTGTAATCAGAAATTGTAGACTGCTTAATTCTGTCTGCAATATTAATTTCATTCTACATCCTTTCTTTGATTTCATGGATTCTACAGCATTTTTTCTCTACCAGAAAAGAGGATTCAAAGCCTAAAGCAACATTATTCACTTAGCAATAGTAGCAAAGCAGTATGGTTTAATATGCCTAAGTTACAGCTCTACTCAGAACAAAGTTCAGTTTCTATTTAGAACAGCTATTTTGGAATATGTCCCTATTTTTGCCTCAATTTCTTTCTCTGTTGAGAAACAACTAACCAAAGCAGAAGTACCAAACAAAATAAAAGCCTTTAATACAGATACGCTGCTTTAGGATCTTTGACTGTTGTGTTACCTGCAGCATATTTGGAAATAGGGACTTAATTCAACCGTTTACAAGGACAGCACTCCACAAAGTTTCAATACATACATAAACAACAATTCTGCAAGCAACCTTTTTTCTTCTTTTTTTTTTAAAAAGAAGATACTTAAGGGTGTCATGAAACTTGTTTTGCAGACGGAAATGGACTTTCGTTCTCATTTCTCCTAAAATTATTAGCCAGTTTTTTTGGGGAGGAGGAGGGCACAAGCGGAGAGCCAGGCTGCTCTGCATGGCTCAGAGGTGGGGGACATCCTAGGTGGGGTTTCCAATCCTCTCTAAGGAACGTGGGGCTCATCAGCCCTTCTTCCCCCAACTTCCTCCTCCCACCACACCCTTTTCACATTAGCCTTCACACAAAAATGATCCGATCAACACCAGTGGAAGAGGACAGTAGAAATACAAGACATGGAGTGTATTTTCAATTTCCAGTCATAATAAGTTTAGGATTAAACAAAGAACGCGGTATTTTTGTGAAATTCCAGCAGTATGACTTGCAACTTAGTGCTAAGCACAACTGAATGAATCAACAGGATGCAGTGGTCTTATAAAAGCACCGTGCTGGCAGAGAGAAGGCAGCCACTACCTGCTTCAGCTGCAGCGAACTTGGCAATGTCTTTTCAGCTAAAGAGCAGCAATGGGGCTGCTGCTCCAGGGATTGTTTTAAAAGAGTCGTCAAGTGGCACTGGCAGAAGAGGGAGAAAACTGGTGACAACAGCATTAACCCTTGCTGTTTTGGAAGAAGGGCCGCCTGCTCTGAAAGGCCACTTCTCTGCTGCTTGGTAGAGCATCTGGAATTGTCCTGGGTATGTGCCGGCCTCCAACCGCAAGGGCAGCTCCCTTGCACCCAAATCTACATCCTCTTTCCTCACCCCTTTGAGCAACAGACGGTGGGTGGATGAGCATCCATCCTAATAACCTGCCATTTCTGCTTAACAGCAGATTAAATCACCTCAAGTAGCACTAAAACACTAGAATATTATAATAATTTGTTTCCAACTGCATACAGACTTCCAGCACGAGCTCAGGATAAAGGATCTTCAGCAAGAGCCAGGCACCCAAGGAAATGCTGCTGCAAACAGCAGAATCAGCTGTTTGGTTTGGCTAGAAAACCAGTAAGGCAAAGTGACATTGCTTTTCTGTGCTTAACTGGTACAACTCTCTTGCTGGTAATCTTATTTAATTGCTTAAAACAAGTACAAATAGAGCAGAATATCAAGTTTTACATAAACATTTTAAAAATAACCTAACCTCATTTTCCATGTCATTGTTTAACACTCTTTCATCATGGAAAAGATCTTAAATCAGAGCATTTAACTGTGCAAAATGTACATGTTTCTACACAATGCACAAGAGGCCACAGAATCATGACAGTTGGAAGAGACCTTCAAGATTGAGTCCAACTGTAAAACCATCCATGATGCAACCCCTTTTAAAATATGTTCTGGAGACTGGCTTTGAAGGAGGAGGGCTTAAAAACTTAAGTTTTGTTAAATGCATCAGTTTTTCCATCATTCCCCTACCTGCCATTAAGCACCACGCATTCTTTTTTCAAAGAATGACTTTTCATTAACACCGATTTTGATTTGTAGTAGTAATGGGTTACATGCAAGTAGTATATATACACTAAGTACAAACTATTTTTGCCTTGCCACTACTATTAAATACTATTATACTGTATTTTCTGAAATGAAATTATTCTACAGTATGGTATAGGAGCGTAGTTTGTTAGTAAGACAGAAACATCATAATATGCTTTTCAATCTGTTAATGTAAGATGTAAATTTATATGCATCTCGTATAATGGAAAAGATGGGCTGTTCTATAGCAGTCCTTCCTAGAAGAAATTGATAAGCACCTTTATTCATTAGTAAATAAACAAAGGATGCAGTAACACAATGGTATTATATGTGACCAGCTACAACACGTAACATTAAGTACCAAAAAAGTTTTGCCTATAAACAAAATAAAGCTTTCTATTCAAAGTAGCAGGATGCTGATCACTCGAAAACAAGGCTGCATATATCAGCAGGCCAACAAATCATGTGCTATTTTTCAATTGCATAATCTCCTTGAATAATTTTATTCTGTTTTTAAGTAATCAGGAAGACAACTGATGGAGGAATACCATAACTTTAAGAAGAAACTTTGAATTAGTTCTATTTAGCCATTTTCAGAAAGAATTTATGGTAGTCCTCAACCTTATTTGAAAGGCAGCTACCTCAGCCTCACTTTAATATTATTCTCAACTGCATACCTCAAAAATCTACACCTGCATTTAATTCTGAACTATAGGCAAATCACAACAGCATTTAGATGAGAGAGGCAAAACCAATTCAGTACATTTGTTCAACAGCAAATAACATTTATAGGAAGACGTGATGAATCCTCCAGCTTATCTCACTATTCCCTGACAAAAGAAACAGCTCAGCAGCTCCAAATTGTTTTTACACTCTTCTAAAATGGTCCAACTACAATAAACCACAAAAACATGACCTGCAACTTACTTGTAAACAGAACTGAGAGAAATTATGTGATGAAAAAGAAACAGCAATAACTTGATAGTCTAACACACACAGAAAATACACAGTAAAAAGCCTTCCCCATTCAGTCATACAGATCACTTCAAAAAAGAAAATTAGTGTTACTTTCACATAAAAATATCCCATTATAATGACAGGGTAAAGATGGAACAAGAAATGCATACCGCAACTTGCTGTACCTGAAACAAAAATCAACGACTCTACATTTGGCTTTCTATTTACAAATGTAATTCAACCCTCTTTTGAAGTTTATTCCAGACACTCAAAGCCACAAAATAATAATTTATGCTCCTTTTTCTGAGGCACAGGGCAGAGAAGCTGCTAGAGACAGCAATTCATGCCCTCCTCCGTGGCAGCATTACCATCATGCAAGTCAGTCAAAAAGAAAAAGGCATTTACAGGAAATATCCAAGTTTCCAAATGGCAGAAGCTATCTGGAGGTGGAAACTAAACAAGTAATTCTATTTTTTTTTTTAATTTAAGAAACAGTATTAGGCCAAGCTCAGAAGCTGTGACTTGACTCATCCCCAAAATCCCAACAGTCTTGCAAGAAGTCTAAGCATGTTTTGGACCAAATTCCCTCTCTGCTCTTTTACCAATAACCTAGTGACAGATGAGGTACCATCACTGATTTATAAGCAGAAAAACAAAAAAGCAGCAGAGAAAAAAATGCCACCTAACTACCCCACAATTGATAGACTGGCAATAACAATGCAATAAAAATGCAAGAGTTGACAACAAAGTCTCACCTGTTAACACAGTAGTATCGACTCTGGGAAACATAAGGGGTGCATTGAGTTTTTAACCGCTTTCTCTCCATCTCCTTCCAACTATCTTCTGTACATTTTCTCTTCGCCTGTTTCTCTTCATGCTTTTTCTCAACATATTCTGCATATGTCTGGATCCTATAGCTTTCAGCATACCTGCTGGTGTTTACAGCTACAAGGAAGAAGAGCAATATTACATACAAAACACTTGAATGACAGTATTTCCTCTCCTGAAAAAGCTCACTGACTTCTACTTTTCAAAATAACTCATTTCTTCAGTTCATATAAGTATTTCAGATAGGGCTACAAGGAAAAAAGAAAAAAAAATTTACTCTCCTATGTTATTTTTGAATTGCATATTCAAAACACTTCTCAGATACATGCAAAGAAAGGGTTAATTCTACTTAAATCTTCTTGCTTTTAAATTTGAAACCATCAGTTCTTCACTCATAACCCTTTCCCAGATTGCATGTTGGCAAGAAAAGATTTCCTGGATTTTTTCCCTTTAAGTCTTGTTACTTAAACCAGCAGGTTTATTTTGCAAGTGTGCCAGGAAAAGACGACATTGCAGAGTTGTTGCCAAAACTTTGTTTGATTGCTGTGAAACATAAGCTTATTTGAGCTGCACTTTTTGTTGCACAAGATACCCATGGAAGCAGCCTTTAATTAATACCCAGCTGTTCCAACCCCACATCTTTTGAACAGCAGGTCTCCACTTAACTAAAAACAACAGCTAATTCAAGGTAGAAGGATTTCTGTCAATGCAAAATGAGGATCACTTATAAAAACACTTGCACTGCCTGCACTTAGCAACAATTTACCAACATTCCTTCAAGTCCCATCATCTTTGCAGCTCTCAGCTTTAATGTGTGAGCCAAGCTGTGGCCTGAAGCCATCGCTCCAACAGATGAATCAGCAAATCACATCGGCTGTCAATGGGGTCCTCTGCTCTTCACAGCTTAACTCATCGACCGCGAGTGTTGCAAAGCAACCAGCAACCCCAGTTTAAGTACAGAACAAAACTGGCTGGCCATTTTTTAGCTGCAAAAGGAATTACCTACACACCAGTTGTGATAAATAGACACCATTTGCTGCTGAAGTAAAACCTTCCAAAGAACATAAAACTGGGCAACAGCCTCATATATTCAGTTTTAATCCCATGAACAAATAGTAGAATTTATGATTAATAGTTTCATAAGACGGTTGCATGAACCAAAGGGATGTTAGACAACCCTCCTTCCACACTCCTTGTAGTTGCTTTCAAATATGAAGTTACAGGATCTGTCTGCAAAAATCAGATGCATATTTATTGCCCCTGGAGTTAGGGTAAATTCATGATTGGATTAACGAGCTTCCTTGCACCACTGCATGCCAGCTGACATTCCTAGCTGTAAAATTTGTTTAGTGAAACCTCAAGGGTGTTTTTACTTTCTGAAATCAAACACATAGTTACCACAAATCATCTGATAAGTAGTGATTTGTTGAAACACAATCACATTCATTTCTTTTGACCTAAATGAAGAGCCAAAGTTGTTGCTCTTTCATTTAATTCCCTGATAAACTTTGCACATGTTTAAGGAAAAGATCATCCTAATAGCCTAAAGCACAGACTAAAGAACTAATAAATAAATAAGGCGTTGTGTTTCTGATCAGAGACAACTCTGCTTTCTTGAAATAAGGCCTGTATTTTACAGCAATTCATTCAAAAATATAACTTGTTGAATACATGGTTTTATGAACTGGGCAAATGAAATGAAGGCACATGGATGATTTTAAGGAGCCACGCAGATAAATCAATCCTGTGTGGTCTTGAACCAAAGAGTAAGTTCCTTGTAGAAGCTGAAAATAATCCTCTCTGAAGCTCTTCCGAGATGTACTCTCCATATTGCCAAACAAACCAACTGAAGCTCTCTCATTTTGCACTGCCAAAGGAAGCCTATTGCAGATGCACTGTGAACGACGACAAGCCACAGAGCAGGCAGCCTTGTTATTTACCTCTTGAGAAGCGACAAATCTTCCTGTCAGGAACCTGATCTAGCCACCAACACCCCATGGCTGCATCCAGTTACACTAGTTGCAGCCATGATGTTAAGTATCTGTCTTAAAATAGAATAATTGAAGCTGCACATTATTTTAGGAAGAACATTTCTAGACCATAGCATCTACCCTGGTTACTGGGCGAGCCGTTAAACAGGCTGATGGAGGCTGAGTGATCCAGGAGGAATGTGCACAAAGATCCTCTTTCACCAAGTCACCACTCTTGCACAGAATGAAATGCTGACACATGGCCGTGGTGAGTATCAAGCTTGTTAGCTAGACAAATGCATAAATGCACTATATAGCTAGAAAAAAAAAAGGAAATATAAAATACATATGCACACAGAATTACACAGATTAATACACAGTCTGCAATATGAAGCACACAGGTTTATGAAAAGCTGAAGTAAAAATTCATTTATGAAACCTTAAAATGCTTCTGGTAGGTCACTCTGGAGACTACGTAAAGGTACTATGCGTTAAACTCATCTGATAATGTACAATTTAAAATATGGCAACATTGCCTCAATCAGATGAGCGGCATTCAATTAATGAGCAGCTATTTCAATATTTTGTTTCATTATTATTAGTGTGCGGTTCTCCCGCCTTGCTGAATTCTAGGCCTATTTCTATTCTATCTCAAAACCAGAAGTTTGCAAGTACGTCTTTCTCCTCCTGATGTTTCCTCAGTATTTTGAAGGAAAGCTCGTAAGTTGAAGCAGTGCTATTATGCCTGCCTCAAACACAGAGCAGAGGTAAAAACTGAACACCCCAAATGACAGAATGTCTTTTAAATTAGCCTAAAACCAGAACTAAGAGTTGCACAAAGTATTCAGTCAAAGCTGGGGTCTTGCACAACTCTTAAAATGTTACTAGGGAAGTCCCAAATCAAGTCCTCTGAAAGCAGCAGCACGAGATCGTGCGTCTGTGTCTCTACCAAGGCAGAGCCAGGTTTCACCTGGGTTAGGTTAAGTGGCAGGGAAATTATACTTGCCAATATTAATGTGCTTTTCATGCAATTTCTGTGCACTTTTCCAGAAAATTTCCAGTATTCCTGGAAAATCTCCACTGTAAGACAAGCCTAAGTAGCTAGAGCAGAAATGTTAGCTACATTTCTCCAAGCTCTTCCACAGGAATTATGGAAATTGCTGATAGCTGCCAGTGTTGACTCAATACAAAGAGGATCAGGCACTTGGTGATTTTCAACATTTCACAGGAATGATGCAGATTCTCTAGGCTACAAAACAAGTCCATTCCTTTAGCAGGAGACAACTGGTCCAGGAATATGTGCCGTACATACCTTACTCTTAGCTATGACAAAAGGATAATTTAAAAAGGAGAAAAAAAATCTGACACTGTTGCCCAAATCCACCTAAAGCCTCGCTATATTAACTTACCAATATAACAAAACTATGCATGAGAACAGGATTTTTTAAAATCCTTGATCATCAACACATATTAGGAAGGTCAGTAATCTTCTAAGCTGGATACATTCAGGATACTCTATGTTAAAGCTTTTATTGAGATCAAACTTTATTCTTCACTTTCAAGGGCAAGATCCGTCACGGGAATATCTCCAAAAGCCAAACAAATATATTTCAGTGGTGACCACTAAGTCTCATCACCAGCTTTCCACGAGCCTAAGAGCTGTGCTGTTGCTTTCAAATTACATTATCAACATACAAGGCACCTACAGCAAGCTCACACAGGTTTACAAACACATTGACACTTCTGGAACAAGTTTCAAGGTCCTTGCCCTCATAGAAAGTAAAATGAGGGGAAAAGAACAAAAGAAACGCAATATCTTACTGCTGATTGAGAACTAGAAACTAGAAAAAAGGCTCCATAATCTTATGGGTGACTCTCTAGGATCATCCTGCTCTGAAACATCATGAAGGAAAAGGCCTTGCTTTGAGGTCAGCAGGCAGTAAAACTTCATTCGAAGTGTGGTCTTTTTAAATGGTAGAAGCCTAGTTAGCCCCATTTTCTGCATAGCTAATTGACAGAAATCTGTAATATAGTGTAATTTTGGATCACAGCACCTCCTTGAAAGATCTCAAAAGCCCTGGTGAACTTAAAAGTAATTACTTGGTGAACATATTTCCAGAAATATAACAGGCGTTCACTGTCTGAGAGATCATCAAAATGATTTATTCTATCTTTTATTCAGATATAAGGAGGGCAGTCTTAAAGCAGCCATTACGAAAACAGGTTTTCAATCATTTTTCCAACATGCCTGCTTCATCCCCCTTCCACTCCCCCCCAAAATAAAAGGAAATTTATTAAACTTCTGTACTGGCCTAGCTTCTCCTCTGTATCCCAAATACTAACCAGACTGGAAGGTGCTGTGTTACTAAAGTACAAAGTCTCAAAGCACTTATTTTTGTTAATCACTGTCACAAACACAAACCATGTGTTCAAACTGCACTAAGAAAATCATCTGTTGTGCGTTTACTGAAATAAAGCAAGCAATACTTGACTGATCATTCTCACATGCTTAGAAATTCAGATGCCTGAAATACTTTCTTTCAAAATAATCCACTGAGTTAAGGTTCTAAAGTTATGCCTTGGTGTCCATAAAATCTTGCAAAAACTGCTGTTATCCCAAGACACAGGTACAGAATTAAGTACAAAATGTTGAAGGACAAATCACTGAATTACAATTTTTCAAGCTAACAAAACAAGCTTATTTTATTAACACATTATCTGATTTCCTAATTTGAATGCTGACTGTACAAAACCACAATTAGGAATGGTGAAGACCTACTCGCTTGCTCCAAGGAACCTACGGAGTAGAGACTGATGAGCAGAAGTATTTTAACTGGTTGACTTTATAGTCTCTGAATTGCATCTTATTACAAACTACCAAAACTGAGAAGTTCCACTGTGTTGATCCACTTGCGCTGTTTTCCCCTCCAGTATTAGCCCAAGATAGCGAGAGGTGGTAAAACAGATTTAGAAATAGGCCAGAAATAGACTTTTAGGTTTAGAGATAGACTTTCAAGAGACTTTCTTTCTATGAAGATTGTTCTCTCTTTTGACACCCGGACCCAGGTGGAATGTGGTTACAAAGCAGCCGTTCCCCTGGCTGGGGATGCTCAGCTGGCGAGGTTAGGAGGACACCCCAACCTGGATGGCAGTCACCGAGTCTGGAAACCGTTCACATGTATACTCAAATATCAATTAATAAGTACAGTCCCATTCACTTTATTTGCACAGCAATTTGTGCAATCTGCAGAGCACTGTGCTTCACACTAGAGAGCAATATTTTGGCATGCCAGAGGGAGCTACTGGGGCAAGGGGCAGGATATTTCCCCCGACAGGGAAGGCAGGTGATAGCACGATAGTCCCTCGAGACATTCCACACTGCACACACAGGTAGATCCTTATAAAGGGTCTTAACTTCTTCAAGACACTGATCTTTAAAGCATTGGAAGAATTCATGCATTTAACCTTTACAACTTGTTTAAATACCTCAGTAATTGAAACAAATGCCTAAAAGTATTGGCCTATTCCCCAGAAACCCCAGTCAAATGAAAAGATAGACAAAAAAAAAAAAGAAATTAAGCTGGGCAGGGGAGGGGTACTGTATTTATAGGATGCGCATATAAAAAGAATTTTATTTTCCAAAAGGATTATGAAATGTTTAGATCTGCTCATCTATAAATTAGAAGTCTGTTGCAAGCACAAGGCTTCCCCGCGGTAAGAGGTGAAGCCTCAGGGTCTGTTGTTGCTCCGAGCGCTCCAACCTCCCGGGCAAAAGGCCTTTGCAGAAGCTGTAGAGCCGAGTTTGGCCAGATAGTTGATTTAACAGCTTGTTGCTACTAAGCAGGCAATCCCATTCTTTGTGCCGTGGCTGCTGCTCCAAGCTCCCCTATGGCATTTCTGTTTTTTATGGACCTGCTGATGAGCCAATTCACCTCCCTGAATCAGGAGGAGTTTTTTTCTCTCCCTCTGCCTCAAACACAGGATGAGCAAAACAAGGGCAGAGCACGTTGCTGTCAGGGGAAGAATCATCCCCTTAATACAACCGTGAAGTCTTGGGACTGGCACAGACCACTAAGGGCATTTGAATGCCATCAAGGTAAATATTGTAGCGAAGGCTGAGCAGATGCTGGTGCTGCACTCCTTCAAAGATCGGGTGACACTTCTGACACCAGCTATGAACTTCAGAACACAAAATCAGCAAACAGAGCTTGGAGACATCCTGAAGAGAGTGCAGGATGAAGACAGCCTGTTATTAGCATCGAAGCTGTCAGTTCAAGACTATTAATGTCCCATATGTCATTGCCAGATGCTTCAGAAGTAGCTATCCAGATAATGAGTTCCCTCCTCACGCTGGCAAATATGGTGGAGATCGTGCCCAACTGCCAGAATTAACAGACTCACTACTGCAAACAAGTGCATTTATTCCTTTCCCTCCAAATAATCCCCCTCCCCCAAAGAAAACCAACTGGCAGCTTTTCTGTTCTTACACCCCTTGTTACCCTTGGAGGGATGGAAAAACCTACAGCCATCCAAAACTGTTTCTATCCATCTTACAATTTCCATGAAAGCTAGGGACTCTGGCCCTTACCTTGCAAATATGGCCTCAGCACGTCCTGCTTTTTAAAGTATTTAAGTGATTTCTGCTGCCTCCTTTATAAAGTTAACATACATTTAAAAAACTCCAGCTTGCATTCTGATCGATGAAAATAGCAGAAAAGCACACAAAAAAAGGAGTATATACCCCATTACAAAAGTCTTCCTGCAGAAGGTTCCATTTTGATGCAACACAAGAATTAAAAATCTGGAAGTACCAAGTTTTATGAATACATGTAAATATATTCGAGTACGTAATATTCATATAACCTAAGATTCAACACTGCAAATTTGTGTCAGTGGCTGTGCTCATGATGCAAAAAATTAATTTAAACTTTCCTAAAGCATCAGAACTCTGTGGATCTTGAGAATCCACAACCAAACTCAAAGAAATAGTTACAGAGAACTAGAGAGGGTTGTCCAAAACAGTACAGGGTTGGAATAAAAACAGCTAGATCCCAGCTAGGCACTGTGGTCAGGGAGTCCCCTGCCCTGAGCCTCCGAAGGGAACCTCATACCTCCTGAACGGTCACAGAAGGGGCACGTACAATGTGGAGAGCAGGACGGATACTCCCTGCCGTTGCCCCAAACCACAGGGGCAGAAACCGATACCCACAGAGCCTCGATGGCTACTGCAGCTTCAGCTGCTGCACCTGCTCCCCTACCAGTCCAAGAAAGCATCTCACACATGCTCTCACCATTCTTAATTCATTTATTTTCTATAAACGTTCTTGTTGCACATGCATGCTTTATTTTTCTAATTTATCTCTCTCTATATATATACACATATCTCTAAACTCCAAGCCAGCAATAGCTTTCAGAGGTAAGCATAAACACACACCCACAGCAACACCTTGCACTGCATCGTATTGTTTGACAGTTCCCCAGTGCTTTTTATATAGGCCAGAAGACGCAGACGTATTTCTATAAACAGGTTAAAAACAGACCACAATTAGTTCTCCTAGGCTCTCTGCTTGAATACAGCTCATTAAATCACAAGTACACGTAGCAGCTTTTACTGTCAAGGCAGTTCATTAAAGAAGTTAAGATCGGGAAACAGAATAACAGAATTGACTTTATGGTGAGTTTATTATAGCAAGAAACAGGAAGCTTAAGCCATTTTACAGTAAAAAATGTCATAGCTCTTTGGTAATTGAGGTTGCTACAGTTTATCAGCTTGGTTGGCCAAGCACTTCCAGTGTGTGAGATTTTGCTATCTCTTATTTCATAAAACTCCATAATCATGTGAGCTTTTAAAGTTGTTTCCCAGCACAGAGCTGCAGAACAAGCCTCCACCTTTAACAACACATGGATATAAAGAGGTAACAGTGCCAGAAAGACTGCATTTTTAATATTCTGCAACCATTCAGTTCTTTCCACAATATATATTTACTGCAACAAAGTTATCAGGAAAGAGAGGAGAAACCAAAACCAAACACCACTCTTAGTCTACATCTCACATTATGAGGCCAAACTCTGAGTAAGATTTACCAGGTCTGAAATAAAAAGCTTCGAATATTTCAGATAAGTTTTTCTTCACCAATATATAATTTACTAATGCCTCGATCAGAGCACATTTTTACTGAAGATGTTTTAGATTAAGGCTTATTGCCTCCAACCTTGTAAGGCTGCACTTAACACTGAAGATCATCATGCACAAATGACTGATTGCTACAGAATCAAGTCTTCAAATATGCACTAAGAAAGTACTATAGAAACCAGTGAGACCTTGCGCACTGAATAACAACCAAAAATCTAAAACAAAAAATAATTTTGAAATACTTAATTCCTTTCCCGCGTAACTGCTTACATACTTTCAATCAATTCAGAATGCCAGTGCCTCCGTGTTTTTTTCCAGCTCACATCAAAGCACAGAGAAGCAATGCCAAGCACAATATGGAAACCTGTAGTGCACTACAGTTTACAGGATCATCATGACCCATAAAAGTCACATTCGTTTTTAACCACTTGAAAATTTAAATCAGAAACAGCCATAAACATGTTCAAACTAAGCCTAGGAACTCAGCACTTGATAACTGGCCATTAAAAACTTACTCAGCAAGACAGCTGTCCACTGTCCATTCATCCATGCAAGTATTACTCCACTACCATAGTTCTGATCTTATTTACAGGTAAGCTGTCATTATCCACTACAAGATACTTAATCCTGTTTCTGTCATCTTCTACTCTTCAGGTAAAAATATCTGAAATCTTAATAGCTTTCATAGCATGAGATACTACCTCGTTTATCATCACATGTCTCTGACTAGTGTGTTAAATCTGAGTCTTTCATGTAAACAGTTAAGAACACACGCAGATATGAAAAAGACCCCAACAGTTTGTCCCTTCCTGTGAAAAGAAAACTGGGTTGTTGGATGTCAAGTCTGCTGTTGAGTATGAAATGGGGTTCAAATGAAATGTAAAAAAAATGGTTGTCTGGAGAGATCACACAATTAATAAGCAAGTTGTAGCGAAGAAAGCCCAGCTGGAATGGTTGCCTTTACTGCAACACATGCACTGGTACTACTAAAGTTTCATTTCTCCTATAGTTTCTTGACCAATTCAGTCGTTCTGCTTCTAGGATCACCCATCCCATTGATCTGGGGGTTTTTACAGGAGTCTCAAGTCCAGTGTTAATAATGAAGCAATTAAGGAAACACATACCTATCTGCACTTGTTCTGGCTGGCTGAGCGATACAAACGCTGACGTATCATCAATCCATGACACCTGAATGTTACCTAGAAAATGCAAAAGAAGTAATTATGACTATTTTCGCCTTAGGTTGTGTCACATTTTTTGCCTGATGACAGATCAGAAAGTAGGTAACTAACAGTAACTTCAGCTAAGAATGCTCTTGTTGAGATTAGACCACTGTCAAACTGCATGGCACACACACAGTCGTGCACAAGCCTGCGGCTGGTCAGAAAGTACCCGTTAGATCTGTACATCCCATAGAGAAAATACCCACTAGAGAAAGGGCCAAAAGGCAATATATCTAATATGTTTTCAAATCTCAGAAACAACAGTCTTAAAAAATAATAAATAAAAGACAAACAAAACAAAAAAACACACCCTGTTATATTTCCAATTCTTTTTACCAATTAGGTATTCCTATACAATCCTACAACAAGTCAGGCATTTATTTTCCTGAGAAATTTCAGGAACCTATTGTACCTGTGTACAAAAACTGAAAACAGCTCTTTGAGCTTTAAAATCTCTCTGACTTTCAGGAAAACAGTATTTTCCAAAGACAGTTTAGACTAGCTCCAGTTGCTACTCACTCCTCCCTCACTAGGGCAAGCCCCTAGACACAGAAATCCAGTAGAGGGAATTACAACCTATAGTAAGAGTGGAGAAAAGGGCTCCCATCACACACACACAGATAGTCTTTGTACAGTCAGAAATCCATTTACATTTCATATCCTCATTTAAGTGCTCTACTGTCTGTAGACTTCAGAGATGGAAATTTGGTACATTTCTTTTTTCTAGTAGATAAGGAAATTAAGATATTAATAATGTTCCACCACCATTTAACCTCCAACAAATACAAGATCGGACAGTGATGCAAGCTGTCTTAAAAATGCATTTTATTTTCAGACATTTCATCTATTGAAATCTAACTTCATCCATCAGTTACAAAGTTTTACAAGTCTCTTTTGAAAACCAACCAGATAAAAATATTTTCTAATTATAAAAATACAAGCCTAGATAGATTTCTTTTACATGCTTTACATGCCAGCTAGCTATTTAGGGTATTAAATTCTAATCATTTTGATCAGTGCCAAAACCGGAGTTAATTCAGTATGGTTTCCTGACATTTCCCTACAGGAAAGGGCTAAAGTCTGCTACTATAAAGGTCATATATCAGAAGTGATAGACTATTATATTTCATAATAACATTGAATACTTCATAAATATTTATTATGGTAAATAAATTCAATTTCTAATAATTCAAACTTGTAAAAGCACAGACCTTTGCTGTCTTAGGTTAAGGGCTTTTACTGTGCAGGGAACATGCTTTTGGCAGGCAACCTAACACTTCAAAACCCATAAAAAAGACAAAGATGACTATTTCAATTCAAAATTATAGTACATTTGGTAGGACAAATATTAGGAACTGTACACTGGACTACAGTCTGAAGGGAATTGCAATAAATGCTGTTTTCATTCAGTTCTTCATGTTAACAGATAGTCTATTCAGACTATGCTGCATTTCATTATTATTATGAAATAGGAATTTTAGAGACAATAAACAAGAACATGCAGCAAGATTGCTAAGCACTCAGTAAATATTGTGCGTTTCACAAGTACGGTGGAAGGTCAATAAAGGTCCGTAAAGCAAATGCATCTGGACTTGAAGGACAATATGTAGCAAGCAACACAGCCAGACGCCAACTTACTGCAAGGCTAACCCAAAGCAGCAATGTCCAGCAATGTTTAAGAATACCAGCTATACAGAAATAAGGCAGTTGATGCCTTTTTCCACACTTGAACAGAATCAGAGAATGGCCGAGGTTGGGAGGGAAACCTCTGGAAACGACCTGGTCCCAACGGCTGCTCAAGCAGGGTCACCTAGGACAGGTGCCCAGGCTAAGCAAGCCCAGCTCTCACAGCCTTTCCTCATCTGAGAGCTGAGATCAAAGGAATGGAAATGCTTCTGCAGACGAGAACAGGTAAAGTAGGACTCAGCCTTCAAAAGTGAATCCAAAACGGAAGACAACATCCATATATGTCTGAGGAAAAGATATCATAAGAGAACAGAAGCAGTATGAAGGGAAGAGGGAATTCATTGTTTCTTTACAAAACATCTCAAACTATGGAGAAGGTTTAAAGTCATTTTTTCAAATGTTTAGTTACAGTTTGCTACTGCATGTTATGTATGACAAGAATACATATGGGATAAGGAATGATTTTAGATGGACTTAAAGCTGTGAAAGGCTATTAAACTAAAAGATGCAAGTATGACCTCTAGCTCATGAATCCCCAAGTTGCAGATTGCTAATAAGAAAGTTGTTTTACTTGTCTCTGTTTTAAATGTCTCCTAAACAACATCTGCTGGCTACTAACCGCTAGGACAGGATGTTAGTATTACACAGACATTCTTCTATCCAAAGAAAAAAAAAAAAAGGATTATTAGCTTATTCTACTTTCTTATACTAAAAAGAAGTTAACCACACAATTCTTAATCAATAAATTATTACATCATGAGAAGAGTGAAAACAGTTTCTGGACACTCCTTGCATCAAGCAACAGAAAGAGCTGAAGCCTTCACTAGATAAACGAGGGCTAAAGCACAGAGGAAATCACCATGTGCCTGCTGAGTAAGCGAGAGGGTTAACAGAGCTTCAACCCTTCTGGCAGGAGGACAGACTGGCAAAGAAACAAGAACAGCTGGAGGAAACATTGGCATGAGAGGGGCGAGGAGAGGCCAGAAAGGCAGAGAGAAAAGCAGGATTACAGTAAAAAGCAAGTTACCCACTCAGAACTTGCACCTCTAGATGAGCCTGAGCTACTGGCACATACTTAGTGCAGGACAGTGGGGCTATAGCTAAAAGGTGGTTATTTTCCTCTGGGGGAGAAGGGAGGGCTTCCTTCCCTGCTGGATTAGACACAGTGAGTTTGCAGGACCCTGCAGCACAGAGAAACAGACATCATATCCTAAGAAAGGTATAAATGAGCCTAAGTGACAATAAAGTGAACACGCAGAAGCTGTGACTTCCAGAAGTTTTAAGTACTCTCACTTTTATTTATTTATTTATTTTAATTCTATTAACAGGACTATATAACCTTCCCAAATTCAAGAATTTAGTTGAAGTTAGCTTCTAAGAGACGGCACGGTACTGCGCTGAGGGGCAGCAATACTCACACAGAGAAGCCGTATTCAGCCCCGAGACTGTGGCAACATCTTGCCTGAACAGGTGTCCCCTGGCACGCAGCACTGAGAGCCCTCAACATCCTGAGCACCCCTTCTAGGGTAGCAAATGCAAAACAGTTCCAAGTTTAACACTGCAGCCCCTTCAGCTGTTTCAGTGCTTTTATTATAAACTTGCTGGAGGATTACAGCTCTGCTTCAGGGCTTGCTAAAGTGCAAAATGTTTTTTCTAGAAGATCAGTTTGAAGTTGCTGCTTATTTTAACAACTGGTTTTTAATCTGGGCAAGAGGGTTGAATTTAAAAACTTTTGCTTGGCTAGCGTAATAAATTTGGAAATAATTCATGGCTGCCACTGCCAGGATTTGTGGGGCCTTTAGGATAACACTTAACCTCACACTGCCCGTTCTCTGTCCAGCTACAACAGCAGTAGCAGGAGTTGTAGGACTCTAGGAGGCAGCATCTGTGTTTGGCTTTGAGATTCCTGTGTAAACAGACCTAAAATAAAATCTAGATTTGGTTATATCCAAATATCAGCATTTTCTAAATCAAAGTTTGAAAATATTCAGTTCATTAAAATCTGTATCTGTGAGAAAAACAGTACTTTTTGCATTGAACAGTGTTTTCAGACATGCAAATGTGACCTCTGGTGGTATGATCTGTGCCTGCATTTATAGAGGAGGAGTTTTTAAAATTAGATCAAGTTCTGTGACTGAGTACCCATATAAAAGAAAAACAAAAAACAAAACTTATGTCCAAGCTGTAATATTTCTTGCCTTCAGCATTCTACTGGCATCGTACTGAAGTACAGAAAGTTGGAAGGAAATGAGTTTCATATCAATTTTATATACATTCAGAGACTTTGAAAAAACTACTGAATTGCAATATAATAATAATAATTTTAAAAAAGAGAAATAGAGGGAAATCATTACTATGTAAAGCAGCATGGTGATCCATAAGGACAGGAGTGACAGAGTATGTCAAGGGACAGCTATTCAAATTTGACAGTAAAGTCTAGAATTTCAGCAAGACAAGATACACAAGTGTCTATGATAATATAATAAGCTGTTTTCAATAAAGTCTTTTTGAGCAAAACATATCTAGAAACTTGAACAAAAAATTTCAATAACATAGGCCACATTCATTTTATGAAAAAACAAGAACAACATATAATTTAAGAAATGGAAAGAACTTCCTGTGCTTCGGTTTACACTCCAATGAAATAATGTCTTCTCTTTCTAAAAAAACCTCTAACAAGCAAACGAAACAAAACTAAAACTTCTTTTGCATATATCAATAGATAAGGCAATGTTTCAAAAAATGTACTTTTAGTCTTACGTAATTTAAATGATTTTTCTACGATTTTTGCAAACAGCAATGAAAATAACGAAAGTAACATCCAACATAGGGCTGTGTAAAAGTTAATTATTTTTCTGCTTTAGGAAAGTCTGCTGCTACAGGAGCTGCACACAAGGAAACCAGGGTGAACTAATTAAGCCCTTAATAGTTACATAATTAGTCTGCCAGATACCTTGCAGCAGATACTGAAGAAGATCCATCACTACGCAAGATAGGGGTGAGTCCATACCACAGATTAAGAACAAACTGAAACACAGAAGAATTTGCTAGAGACAGAGAACAAGGTACACTGAAGTGCAGATGGTTTTACTCACCAAAGGCACTAAAAAGTTGATAAAGGTCACTAGTCTTCCACTCTTTGGGAAACGTAACATGAAGAACATGATCACGTTTTGGCTGCACTGCAAAATAAAAAAATGCATTTGTTTTTGTGAATTGCAAACAGATCTGCAAGTCACAAGTTTCTGGAGTTAGTAAAAATCTAGCATGTAATCTGCACTATATATTTCTCCTTTTATACACATTCTCTATACATCACTTTTCAGTCATCAAGGACAAGATGCTGAAGAGAGACATTTAATTTCATCCAGTAAAGATCATTTGTAGGTAGATCATCAAAGAGTAGACAAAACTGATGTGCCTTTCACTAGGAAAGTGATCTTCCACTAGCACCTGAGCTTTTTAATCTGTGAATTCTTGTCATATTTAAAAGTGAACAGTATACTATATTTTAAGGTGTAAAGAACTTGAAATATTCTGTTTTTCCATCTTTCCAGAAACACATTCCGTTATTATTTAACTTACACTTATTAAACTATTTGAAAGTAACACTAAAGACGTTTGCGTACCTTACCATTAACCTAAAACTAGGTTTTTATGTAAGGCTTCACCTTTTCAAAAACCAAGACATAAGTGGTAGCCCTCATCCAACATTTTCTCCCTTGTGTTGTAACATCACATAAGAGTCAGGCTCTTTACGTAAGTAAAACTTGCTTTCATTTAAATATTTTAAAAATCTGTTACACCCACAGGTCTATAATCTGAAGTAACATCAGCAAAAAAGTATTTCAAGTAATACTTTTCTGTTTTCTCTTATCACGATCCTGATGTTTTGGTAAAGTTAAGTCCAGGTACTACTGCATGCAATTTGTGAAGCAAGGTGGCTGAAACCATTAGCCAAAACCATTTTCATAATCATTTACTATTCCCTATTTTGCATCCTGTATTTACTGCAAGACTGTCCCTCTTCTGACTCTGCAGTATCTGATTTAGGCATCACCTTTATTTTGGCTGCTTCCTGTGCACACAACAGAAAGGTGTTACCCCTCAACACCACTACACTTTACTTTCAATCAATCACTACACTTTATTTTCAATCCATTCTATTCAGTCTCCTCTGTAACGCAGATTGTCCGTTCAACGTTGAAGGGAAGAACTTAGGGTTGGCCGTTCCATTCAAAAGCAACAACAAAAAAATCTTTACCATTTCTTAAGTGGTAAATAACCTAACCACAGCTCAAATCACCTATTTTAGATGCAATAAAGCTCCACAGCTCCTCCTTCAGTAAAAACTGTCAGAAAATAAATTTGTCAGCAAAATAAAATACTTACAGTCTGGTCCTTCCAAATTGAGATACGGTATGTCCATTACTCTCATAAGAAATAGCCTGAGTTGAAACAGAAACGCAGCATTAGCAAATTCATGCCCCAATAATTTTTGAAAAGCTTTATCGGGTTATATATTGTATTGTCAAGGTAATCAGAAGAATAATTGCTCATCTTAACCTTATCTTAGGCTATATGAAGTTGAACACACCTTCCACTTCAGTTAATCCATAGTTTAACAAGTATTCCAGATTTAAGAGATATTTAATGAGATATATATAGGAGATATAATTTAAGAGATATTTAATATTTAATATCATGCTAGTAATTCTACTGATTCAACGACACAAGACAAGAACACCTCTCCACCCCCAACACTCATGTAGCTGAAAATTTAAAATAAACGAAGAAATGAACATTGAAGAAGTAACTTGGTGCAGTAAGAGCCAGCTCCACTGGAGGAATACCTAAAGCTCTCATCCTACCTAAGATCCCACTTAAGCTTTGTTTTCCCCGAGTACTGCTTCATGCTCTACACAGAATGAATTTTAAGTTCCTAACACTGTGTAAGCTACCATGATATGGTTACAAAAAAAAAAACAAACAAAAACCCAAAAAACAGTGTTTCACCCTTTAACATGTAATTACATTCAAAAAAATACTTACCAAGACAAACCCATGGTCAACTTACAAAACTATACTCCCCAGAATAAGAATCACAAGCAGCCCAAAAACCCTGTCAAAGGTATACGCATGAAACGTATCTTGTTAACTGGAAAGCTGGAAAACACTTTAAAAAAAAGTGACTTTGGGAAATGGACACATAAGCCAGAGGGTGTCCACAGAAGTGTCACCTATTATGGTGCACATTGCCCCATCCAACTGCTCCTCTGTCTCTCAGGACAGACACAGGATAATGTGGTGCTGTGTCCTTCAGCACTGACGAACTTGAGAAAATTAATAAACATTACAATTGCTTTAGGAACTTCCAAAATTGTTGCAAAGGAGTTTGTGTTTCTGCTTACATTTAGCCTTAGGTGACACTGGCTTTGCTGTAGCCAAGACCTAAACAGAGTGACCTAAAAAAGGTCAGGGATGAGAGCCTAAGAATCAAGCAGGTTTCAGAATACAGTTCCACAAGAGACCAGAGAGAAATACCATTGCTCTGATGTCTCCCAGAGGTCCAGGACACGAAAATATAACACTCAAAGAACAACACACATTGTGGCTCCAAATGAAATATAACAAAAAAAAAAAAAAAAAAAAAAAAAAAAAAAAAAAAAAAAAAAAAAAAAAAAAAAAAAAAAAAAAAAAAACAGCATTAAGTTGGGGTTTATTTTTCTCATGTGACAGATTTTCCAACCCTTTCATCATCTTTCCAGCCCTTTGCTGGACTCCCTCCAGTAACTCCATCTCTTGTACTGGAAAGCCCAGCACTCAGCAGGGCTGAGTAGGGAGCAAGACCACCTTCATCAACATGTTGGATACTGTTAACCACCTTCACCATGAACATTGCTGCCTGCCCTACTCAAGTATAGAAGGGCAGAGGTTAAGCACAACATACAGTATTTCAGCTAGTCAGTAAAGTCAGGTTAGTCCTCACTATTTGCATGTTCCACCACCACACAGGACAGCAAAGAGTTAAAAAAGAAAGTTGGTTTATGCTTAGCTTTATCAAGAAAGATTTCACAGAATTGTCAGAGCTTGTCATTATAAAAAGTACTCAAAAATATTCACCTAGATAGCAGCTTTGATAAAAACTCATTATTACATACGAAGCTTTCAATGCTAATTACAGGCAAGTAATAGTAAAAATGCCTTCCCCAAGATTAATCGTGTTTAGGATTAGTCGCTAATACTGTAACTGATGACAAGAACAGACTTATGCCAAAAGCCACATTAATCAAGATCAGGTTTTCAGATTTTGTTTTTCTAAATCCTGAAGCACAAATCCTGTATTTATTTGTTCAATCAAAGAAACAACACTTGCATACACATGTACACACTCTAAAGAGAGTGTATAAGCACCATTAATATTAAATCCATTTAAAATATTACAGCAGTGATTGCACCTGCTAGTGATAACTTGTAACAGATTTTGAACACAGAGCTGCAGTATCCATAATTATGGTTGCCAGATTCCTCATCGATTTACAGATAATTTAAAGTAACAAGGTTGTTCTGTATGACAACACAGTCCCAACTTTTATTAACTGGACTCGTATCATTGTTGTGAGGTTGCTTTTCATTACATTACATTACTCCATACTTACATGTAAAGGCTATATTACCCATGCTTTGTATTTTCTATGTTGAAATGTGCTTCCTGCATTGCTTAGGGGCTCTGCAGCTAGACCACACAGTCAGGGGACAAAGACATCTATTTCTCAACAGATAGAGTCTTAAGAGATTTGGTTTTTGAGATAGACACCTGAAAGAGGTTTGTTCTTGTGACAACTCAAGTAAAATACGGGGAGCAAGGTTACAACCACGCCACTTCACAGTGATATGTGAGCAGACTCAGTTGGTTAAGATTACTGCTCTGCAACATGACAGAAAAAGAGTTTTCATGGTTGGAGAACTGGATAGAGAAACTGAGGTAGCTCGAAAAGGAAAAAGGGATCTTTTCAAAAGCAGGGCATCTCAGCAAGCCAGGTCGATAACCAGCACAGGCTTGTGGCTGAAAGCGCAAGGACAGCAGTTTTTTAATCTTACTTTGCGACTGAAAAGCCAGTTGTGAAACTGCAGAAAAGCATATTAAGAGTCTTCCGGAATACTTGTGCCAAGAAAATTAAATTCAGATAGAAAAAGATCAGAGAGAAATTAAATGATTTGCAATACATGCTAGAGAATCTGGATCTCTGGTAAGACATTCTTCACAAATGTATCACAAAACCAAACTACTAGTACATACTGCAAACCTCGGTTCTGATATTTTTCAGGTGCAAAAAGGATTTCCAAGTTAATTTCTACTTCTATAGAGTATAACATTACTCAGCTCAATCTAACAGGGTGCTGTCATTCCCTTGAACATCTTTCCCCTTCCTATCCCCTAGATAATTTCCTTTAGTTTTGATGCATCATTAAAAGTTACAAGGCTGTTTTAAGGGTGCAGAGCAGAAAAGGAGGAAAAGAAAAATGTTGCTTTAAACAAATAAGTCAAAGCTCCAAGGCATGTGATGTGATTTAACATGCTAATGCAAGCATTATATAGCTTTAGATATTAATAGAAGCATCTTCATCTCAAATTAAGTGGTCATCAAGATTAGAAGGACTACTCACGAAAGGTGACTTCAAAAGAATG
Source organism: Nothoprocta pentlandii (assembly GCA_013398315.1). Lineage (NCBI taxonomy): Eukaryota > Metazoa > Chordata > Aves > Tinamiformes > Tinamidae > Nothoprocta > Nothoprocta pentlandii. Next base: position 192,450 of record VZSG01000045.1, read on the forward strand.
TATATAGAAAAATGAAGATTAAAAATAAGGACATGCATTCCTGCAGAATTCTTAGCTTGCTGCCTTGTTTACCATCTACCTTACTGTACTATGCCCAGAAGAGCCAAACAACCCAAAAGCAAAGCATGGTTTTAGTCAGTTCCAGCCTAATGAGAAGCTGAAATTCAGGATTTTACTTATGTTTCTTGCTTAAACTCTGAAGGAGGTGCTGGTCACCATGGTTAAATGGTAAGCCAGGAAGCTTCATCACAGTACTGACATAATTAAAAAGGTCAAACAAAGAAATTCCCAAGATACAAATCTCCACTTCCTGTGAATGCTAAGTTCACGAAAATCAACATTTGCATTTTCAGTTCCATTGTCACTATTCATACCAGTAAAAGCTCTATTTGAACAGAAAACACTTCCAAAAATTGTCAGATCTGCCCACTGTTTTTAATTACAGCCACTAAGCTGTATTTAAATATTAAGAGTATTCAGAGATCTTGAAATTAAGCCTTTATAGGCAACCCAAAGAATCATAAAGAACTGTCTGCTTTAAAGAACATATTCCAAACTTAAATTACAGTTGAAATTGAGAATGATGCTTCTAAATAATTGCTTTAAAATACAGAAACAACACTCTTCAGCTTCTTTCAGGAAAAACCGTTGTGACAGATAATGCAACTTTCATTTGTTCAGCTTACTGTTTGCATGATGGAGTTTGTGTTTTCCTTGAAGAACATGACTACAGCACAAAGGAAAAGGTTTCCTTGTTCTGACTGCTGCCCACAGGATCAGGTGGCACTTCTGGAGGAAGGATGAAGATAGTTTTTTTCTCCCCAGGAGAAAGGAAGATGTTTAGCTAGGGAAGGCTTCTAGAGCACTAGCTAGAGAAAACCAAGAGTAGTAGGAAGTCTGCTTGCAGCTCATAGAGTACCTAACAAGAAAGCCTCAGAAAATGTATCTTCTATGGGCAGAAAATTGAGAAGTTCCACCTGCATGTGAGGAAGAACTTCCTGACTGTGAGGGTGACAGAGCCCTGGAACAGGCTGCCCAGGGAGATTGTGGAGTCTTCTTCTCTGGAGATCTTCCAAACCTGCCTGGGTGCCGTCCTGTGCCCCGTGCTCTGGGTGTCCCCGCTGGAGTGAGAAGGTCGGACTAGATGATCTCTAGAGGTCCCTTCCAACCTTAACCATTCTGGGATTCAGTGAATTGCCCAGTGGTGGTACCTCCAGTTGCTAAACAGAGCAAGCGCTAGAAACAGAGATCTGGTCTGCAAGGATGTACTGAACACAGCAGAGGACTGGGTCGCTTAGGTATCTAACAGATCTAACTGCTGATACTCATTTTTATTATTTAATAAATGAAGTTGCCTTATTCTGGTTTGTTACTTTGTATTCTAGCAAAGGTTGCTTTGCAAAAATAGAAGCAGTGGCACTGTTCACTGGAAGGACAGGGTGAGAGAGTCTCATCTTGAAGATCCAACTGAGGTCAGATGACGGACTAACCTGGCAAAGCTTCTAACATCACGAAAAAGTCCCAAGCAGCATGACTACTAAATTCCCATGATTTAAAAATAAGCTTTTATCTAAGTTTCCGGTAAGTTTTCTGTAAGAAAAACCTACCAAGTCTGAACAGCCACACAGGGGATAAACACCTTTCATATGAACAGTAGCTTTTCATTTCTTTCTCACCCCCCACCCCAAATACCTTCAGCCATTTTCCCCAGCATTTAGTGTTAACTTTCTCTTTGCTAGGCAGTGTTGATTCTGAAGCCAAAACCCAGCAGTTTTACCCACAGGGCTTATGTCCACAGCCAAGTTCCTCTTAAAGATTTTGCAACGACATCGTTAGAGGACTTGCATTTAGAGTGCTCAAATTAAAACTTGAAAAGCATAAATTTAACCTAGTACCGCTACCACACTAGAAGTCTCAGTTCATACTTTTGGCAGCTAACCATTTCTGGAAAGAATGCAAAGCAATTCAGGTAATAACTGAAAAATACAAATAAATTTAACTACCTCAAATGGTACCTACTAGTTGGCACATAATGGTTGGTGTTACAGAAAACAGTGTGTGACAAATTCCATCTTCAAACGAAGTTATGCTGATTCTGTCATCATCTTTTCCTTAACTGAATATTCACATTCAAATTAAGTGGTCAATAAAGGTCTAAATCTGAGAAATTCATACATGATTTAGGATGCCTAGAACATAGGAAGTTACTGCCTTAAACATCTCAGGGTCAAGAGAATTAACTGATAACAATGTGGTCATTTAGCTTCTAGGCCAAAAAATGGGGAAGGTTCCAGCCATGGTTATTCTTTCATTTGTATAGATCATCTAAAGCTACAATAACCATTTTTCTCCAACTCCTATATTATAGGATAGGATTTGAATGGATTAAGCTTTTCCAGAATTGGAACAAAAATAGAGGATTTGTTTTTTCATTTAACTCTTTTCATTTTACACAACATTTCATACTATCTTTCCAAGTTGCTTCCAAAGACAAATTTTCAAGCTTGCTTCCATCTTTTGAAATATTCACAAGAACACTCAATTCAAAAGCAAAAATCATAGCATCATTCTATAACCTAAGTATGTTTGTCGCTGTGTTTGCTGTGCTTCCTGACACCATTAAGAGCTTTTTGCTCTTTGAATAGGTGTATTTTGTTTTTTCTAGACTACTGGAATGTGCTCAGTTTTAAATACCATGATTTTTTCACAGTGCTCTCCAACAGTACGAACACTTGACCAGTTTTTCTCTTCAGCTCTACTGTCTCCAGCTTTCTGAAGAAATATTTTCTAAATTGTAAAAATATTCCCAACATTTCCATAGCCATGTGGACATGCTGAAAGCAATTCAGGTTCCAAATATCCCCTTACAGGTTAGTGGAAGGTAAAGCATTTCCCTCACAAGAAAAAATTATTTACTTTCCAAATTGTGGTCTTTCTGCAGCATTAATAGCATGAACCAGAAAGCCAAAGACTGAAGTGTCAATAAAAATGTCCTTAGTTGTTGCTTTTACAATCCAAATCAGGTATTCTGAGGATTAAGTTTCAATACTGTAGCAGGCTTTAAATACAGCAATTACTTACTTGTTAAAAAAAGGTTCGATGAGTTTTGATCTAGCAGACACATGATTTTTCGGAGGACTCAGGAATGAACCTGGAAAGAAGAGAATATATATTTATAAAATATGTTGTTACTGGTGGCACTAAGGAATAAAGATAGCAACATAGATACCTAGAAAATTAGCCATGGAGATGAAGCACAGTCCAGTAATGTAGGCATCGTAACCTGCTTCATGTAGTTGCTCAGAAGCTGTATCATAACTTGGAAACCCTTCTGCACTTTCTGGTGAGAGAGAGACAGAGAGAGAGAGAAAGAGGGGAGAGAGAGAAAAAAAAAAAAAAAAAAAAAAAAAAAAAAAAAAAAAAAAAAAAAAAAAAAAAAAAAAAGCAAGCACATCCATGCTATACATAACACGATTTTAAGTCTCTCAAAAAAATGAGTTACTTTCATAGGCATAGGTTCGTAGGATAGAAAGTCCTTCCCATTAAAAAGAGTATTATTCTCCTAAACAGCAGTTCACTCCCACAGACCTCCAACTACTATGGAATACTAACACTAATGCAACATTAGCAGCACTTCCCACACAGCGTACTTGCCTCTGTCTTGCACTTGAGGGAACATTCAGGCTCTACTACTGATTCGCTTGCCAAGCACCCAGCTGACCTATGGCCAGATTTAAGGTATTTCAATAATGAAAAAGAGTGATTAAAGGTGTCTTTATTGACAACTTAGACAACAATGACTGTGCTGTCAGAGGAAACTGGACAGGCTGGTGAGTTGGGCAGAGAGGAACCTCATGAGGTTCAACAAGGACAAGTGCAGGGTCCTGCACCTGGGCAGGAATAACCCCAGGCACCAGCACAGATCAGGGGTCGACCTGCTGGAGAGCAGCTCCACAGAGAGGGACCTGGGAGTCCTGGTGGACTCCAAGTTATCCATGATCCAGCAGTGCCCTCGTGGCCAAGAAGGCCAATGGGCTCCTGGCTGCATCAGGAGGATGTTGGCAGCAGGGCAGGGAGGGGATCCTGATCCTGCCCCTCTGCTCAGCTCTGGGGAGGCCAAACCTGGGGCATGGAGGGTAGTTCTGGGCTCCCCAGGACAAGAGGGATGTAGAGCTTCTAGAGAAGGTCCAGCATGTATTTGCAACACAGTATTTTAAATGATGTTTTGCTTTAGATGTTCTGAGGTAATCATCTCATATTGTCTGTTAACACTTCAGAGTTAACAACTTCCATAGTCATATTTTATTCAGGAAAACAACCAAATTTTGAAGGGTGATAAAATAGTTTTATCATCAACAAAAATCACCTGACAGACACCAAATTACATCACATTTTGAGAAGTGTATATTGTATATATGTGTATGTATCTATACACATGTATATATACATATCAAATATATATATGTAGATGTATATATCCATTAAAAGATATTAAAAGATATATTAAAAGCACCATTAAAGGATATGAATTACCATCCACCCCAGATGTAGGGCATCAGATCTAGGCACCTGGCTCTCTGCCCGAGAAGACAGGAGCAGTCAAATCTGATTATCCATTTTGCTACCCTCCCTCTCCTGACAGTTCAGGTACCTTCACTCTGCCCATTCAGCTATATAGGAAAGTAATGCTCCCCTTCCTTTTGATTAAGCATACAGATTCCTCCTTCCAATGCTCAGCTTCACTGTTCAATTTTAGCCTCCTTTTTTCAAGTCAGGAGCTCAAGAAAGAAACTTGATACAATTGGCTTTTCAGTTCTTTCCGTTCACCTCAAAAAGGGTAAGCTGTAAAGCACCTGAACTACTTTCTAGACTCACATGACCAGGCACTGCTATGTAAATTTTCTTGCTTTTGTGTCTAGAAGTACGTATTTGAGTATTCTCTTTGATCTGAAGGGTATTAAAAAACAAACCTTCCCAAAAAATAGTTAAAAAAAAATCAAGTTACTCTCCAAAAATCTAAAGGGGGAAAAAAAAGATAAAAAGATAACACTAAAAGATAACAGAATTGCTGTTCTCTGAAATATTTTCATTATTCTATCTCTTGATCCAAAATAAAATACAAAGATTCCTACTAACTGGATACAACTGCATTAAATCCATATTGCCCAAGCTCATGTTTAAAATCCTTGTAATCAAACTAATAACATTAACAAGGAAATTTTCATTCCAGGCTCAGAACAATCTTCCCTCTCAAAAACAGAAGTTAATATTTTACAACACGGACCATTTTTAGGTAACCTTACCAACTTTAGGAGGGCTGAATGGAACCTCTTTTAAACGTTTTTCCAGTTCTGCGAGGGATGTGTTACTAATGATCTCCTGAAAGGAAGAACAGCATGAACGGCCTGCACATTTTCCCTGGAAACCAAAACCAAATAAGACAACATAGATACTTACTGCTGCCACCTTGTGTCCTCTAAGATTTACGCATAACTCCCAATACCAAACTAATACACCAGAGATGACCACCAAGACAAGTTTAAAAGTTAGCTTGCCTTGTCTACAGCGTAACTTGTGAGTCTCAAGCACTTAGCAATACTTCTCAGAACCCTGCATTGAGTTGGATCTGGTTTCCTACATAATGTATGTGCAGGGGAAAAGGCAGCACAGGAGGCAAACCAAAACACCCAAAATACTGATCACAACATGAAGCATTTGGGGTGAGAACTGTTGAGCGCTTGCTGACTGAGCAAGCAGCTCCTGCTCTAGGCATTGTTAGTTACAGTTTTAGGAATGCAACACAAAGACAGGGAAAGAAACCTGGCAATCTGAAAGCTGGGGTATTTCAGTAAATTCTAGACTTCAGCTTGAGCTGCACTACTGTACTGTACATAAAAAGCCATAACAAGATTGATGATTATTATTTTCTTCAAAAGTCAAACCTAACTTTGTGGATTTTCTTTGGCAATTATTAAATATAAAAAAAAAATGTGCAAAATCAACAGCAAGATAAACCCCAAATCTTGGGGTACAGTCCTTGTTAAAGAAAGTTGTCTGAACCAAAGTTCACTTTGATTCCAGAAGAGAGCTCTTTAGAGTTATTGACACTAATTCTATGGTCTAAACCACCTCAAGAACTCAACACAGCGAGCAAGCATCATCCTGGCACTCTAAGATCAAGTTAGTAACAACGGCATAAAATCTGAGCAGCTAGGTAAAAAACAGAAGTATCTACCTAACTTTGACTATATTAATGGCTATATTAATACAGTAATAGTACTGTTACTATCAAGACAAACCTGAAAACATCCAACTTTTAATGAGATTTTCAATTATGCAACATTCTAAAGTCAGTCAAAAGAGAAAAGCTAGGCTGAAGGTATTGAGTTTTGGGTGGGTTTTTTTTGTTTGTTTGTTTTTTGGAAAAATTCATTTATCCATAAAGGAAGAAAGGAAGAAAAGGAAGAAAGAATCACTCAACTCAGTTTTTATTCTTTAGAAAATAAAACTCAATCTGAAAGAATTTAGAAAAAGTTGTAATTTTTTCTTCTGCAGAACATCCAAACACAGTACAACAGAACCTAATGATGTTTGAAGATCAATTTTTCTAGATCAGAAATTCACAATATTCTACAGCTTTTGCTAAGCAAACAACTTCCAGGATCCATTTTCTATGTCTCCATGAGTTGCATTTTACAGAGTCAAAAATTGAAAATAATGTGAAACTGCAGTGTGAAGGTAACTTGTCTGCCTTCAACAACTGCAAATCAGCTGCATTTTATATTTGTAAAAATTTATATACTAAGTTTTTGGGTGGTTTTTTTTGAAATTTAGATACAAAATGGATAAGGTTTTTTAACGTCAAAACAAGGCATTCTCCATACGGAAAACTACATTCTGTTAGCCATTCTCCTCTATCAAAAGCATCATCTGTGTTTTAATACACATTTAAGGTAAAATTTTATTGTTAAATCTTTCTATAATTTTAATTTACCTTAAAAGGTTGTGTACTGGCCATCAGTTTAGTATCCAATAGCCTAAAAACAAAGAGTTAAACAAGTTGAAATGGAATAATACCCATTTTGTCAAATCAAAAAAAGTTTTCATGTATTAGCTGTGCAATAGCTAATTTCACAGCATTTCACACTACTGAAACGCTACTCTCAACAGTAAAAGCTCTCTTCAGCTTTGCCAAACACACACAAAAAAAACACCAACAACAAAAAAACCAAAAAGACAATGACTAAATAAATTTGGTCTTAATTTAGTAGTGTAGTGTATATATAGTGTAGATTCCAAACCTAAAATACCCTGCCAAAAGCAAGAGGGTAGCTAAGCAGCATCTTTTGTCAAGATGTTGAACAATAACACTCCTCTTCTGAAAATAATGTCTTTTAAGCTAAATTTCTCTGACTTGGTCCAAATATTACTTCCAGTTACAGCTCAGTTATGTTGAGCAACTGAGCTAGAACAAATACTATCAGCTTGCTAAAATAAAACTGGAGAAGATGGCTGATTTAAACTAAGAACTTACCTGGGAAATACGCATGATGTCACTTCTTTAAATTCACTTAGGTCCTAAATTGACATTAAATCAGAAGATAAATTCCAGAGAAGTTATCTACCAGCCCGAGATTGATAAACTGATATCAGTATATACTAGTACCCAAACAGCTTTTAGAATTGAATAACTACTACTATTTCCAATTTGCTCATGATTTCTAAAAGAAAATGTCCCACCAATGCAAATATTCAATCTTATTTTATATTTTATATTACTTCCAGCATCAGCTGCCTAACTGTTATGAAGTGTCTTATCTTAAACTCCCAGCATTTAGCAACTCAATGGAATATAAGTAATTGCTCAAGGTGGACAAGTTCTACTCGATGTTGATTAAAATTTACGGGTTTAGACCACTGTCAAATACTTATGTTCTAACACAGCCCAAACAGGTCTGAAACTACATTTTCCCATCTCAACCAAGTCTTCCCATACCATCCATGAGTCCTGGATGCTTACAATTAACATATGCATGGGCTGAATGTCTCTCCAGCCAGACCTTGGTCTTTGCTTCAGACACTGTCCTCGGTGCCAGAAGACTGTTTACTCTACCAGTTTAAGCCTTTTCAAGATGTTCTTCTTCCCTCCCAGTTATTCTGATATGCTCCCATTTCACCCAACGAACATGATCTTAAATTCTGCTACTGTATGACTAGCCACTCCCACTCCACACACTCTTTTCCAAGGAGTGTCTGAAGGACTAACAGACATGACCAGAAAACACAACTCAATTCCAACATTTAATTTGAACATTTTCAAAATGTAAAAGAGAAGAATCAATCCAACTGAGCTTTCTACATCCAGATTTAAGAAAAGGCAGCACTGGCCAAGCATTAATAGACCACGGTATGCTTCAATCCACAGGAAAACTTAAGAGATTAGATTGAAGGTAAATACATTATTAGGAGACATTGATGGTAACATATGAGCACTGACACTTACATCAGGTAGGGGACAATAGAACTGGTGTATAGTGTGCATAACGTCCAGCAGCATATTGTGTCCAATAACAAGTTTGCCCTGTGAAAAGAAGGTTACATGTTAATTACATCTCCAGCTGTGGCCTTAGCACAAGCACTACGTGAAAAGCACCTGTCCCAGATGCCAAGTGGGCACAGGTGGAAACAAACCAAGTCACATTCTCACACCTGCTCAACTAGGAAGCAGGAGATA
>VZSG01000045.1:234021-251636 GCA_013398315.1 Nothoprocta pentlandii
TCCCCGCGGAGGTAACGCCTCGGGGCTGTCTGTGCCCGCCTCGGGCAGGCCGTGCTGGCGAGCGCTCCGAGGAGGCCGCTCTCACTATCGGTGCGTATGCCTGCGCAGGCTCCGCAGCCCGCGCCTGCTCCCGGCAGCGCGGCGGTGGCTCCGCGCTAAGCGCAGCGGGAGCCGCGGCCGGGAGCGGGCCGGGAGCGGGAGCGGGCCGGGAGCGGGACCGGGACCGGGCCGCGCCGCCCTGGAGCGCGGCGGGACGCGGGCATCGCCCCCGTGTTTGCCTCGTCTCCCGCCGTGGCATCTCTGCTATAATAAGAACCGAGAGCAAGTAGGTTTGTCATTCCCTTTTAGTAAGCTAGCGGGAATTGTTAAATTCTGTGCCAGCTTCGTGTTTTCTGCAATACTGAAGAAGGATGAGTAAGTACCGGTCAAGAAGTTAATTTGGAGCCCCGTCCTGCGCCGAAGCGGCAAGCAGACCAATCCCATATAATCCTGAAAGCTTATGACCTTGTGGATGAACTTTTCCAGTGTTGCACAGCAGTGCCAGTACTGACCTAGGTTAAAATTGTTTCATTTGAAACGTTTCATTCTTCTTCACTCAAGAAACTGTTTGGGAAGAACAGCAACGGAGAAAGCTCATCATTATGTGTGTGTTACATGTGTGGGTTTTTTTTTCTTTCCCCTTTGAATTTTTTATGGCATTTCTTTGGACTTGGTGTTGTTTACTAAAACCTTGATTAAATATACAGTGAAAATAATAATAATAAAAACCTAGCTCACAGAGATAGGAGTCCCTCCCTCACAGAGGGAGTCTTTTTGGTTTCCTTTTTATGTGAGACATATATATATATCATATATATATATATATATCATGTAAATCACTTATAACAGTGGGCAAGAAAATACAGGGAGATTGAGTTTAACTGTTAATATCGAGAGTCTGGTTTTGATTGTACTTCACAATATTGTTGCAGTGGGAAATGTCATGTTTTGGTTTGGGAAGAGCTAATTTGGTTAAAAGGACAAGGAGTTTAAAACGACCTCAATTACAAAGGGTATTCCACTGATAGAATATGTTGCTTTTGATTCTAAACTTACACAGTAATTTTTGTCTTAATAAAGTTTATTTTGTTGCCTTGCAGAAACAATGACTTGCCTGATCTGATAATCCAAGTCAGCTTTCAGTTTGAATAAGGTATAAAAGCAAAATGGAAGAAGATGAAACTTCACAAAATGAGCCAGAGGCAGAAAAAGTTGAAACCCCTGAACTCAGCCGCCGGATATCAGTTAGTGAGTTCCTTTGTCACTGCTGTTACGACATTCTGGTTAATCCCACCACCTTGAACTGTGGCCACAGTTTCTGTAGACATTGCCTAGCCTTGTGGTGGGTGTCCTCCAAGAAGAATGAATGTCCAGAATGCAGAGAAAAATGGGAAGGATTCCCCAAAGTCAACATTCTCCTCAGGTGATTTTAATATGCTTTTAATTGTCTACTTTCTTGAGTTTGCTGCAGATTTTCATAGTTTATTGGTAATCTCAGTTTTCACAAAGATCTTCAAAGGCTTTTAGGTTGTGCAATTCTTCTGAACTTTTCAAGTGTTCTTTTTTTTCCTGCGTGTAACAGTGTTTTTGTTGATTTTTTTTTTGTTTTGTTTTCAGAAGCTTTCATCTTTTAACATAAATTTGTTTCCTAGTAATTCTGAATTAGAATGATTTTTGATAACTGCGATTATTTCTTTGTTGGAATTGTGTATAAGAAATGAGATCTTACTGCAGATCAAAGCTAAAAATACTAGTTTGTTGTTTTGAATTACCCTCCAATTACCCTGCCTTTTTAAGGCACTGTTGATTTATGTTAATAATATTTTATTAAATATTATGGTTCCAAGAATGACAGTGGGCTTTTATGTTCTCTTTTGCTTAACATTTTGAATAGTCAAGGCTTGCCAGTAGTACACATTAGTAATTTTATAAATGAAATAAGGATTTTTTTTTAATGTGAGATTTTTTGATGCCCTCATTCTTCAGAATTTAAGAAATATGCTATTTTAAAGTGATTGGCTGAAGCTTAATTTTGCTATAGCAAATATTAATAACAATTGTTTTTGTGCTTTCAAAAATGTTTCTACTAGAGGTTGGAAAACAAACATCTGAAAGTCCCTTTTCTTAATGTTAATCATCAGTGGATTATAGTACAATGACAAGTATTTTTTCCATTAGGGATGTTATTGAAAAGCTATTTTCTGATGCCATTGAACAAAGAAAAGAAGATATTCAACAAAACAGTGATGTAGCACGCAGTTTAGCAACCTTCCAAAAATACGGGAACGACCAGATTCCTACAGCTCCAAACATAAGAAGAATTAATCCTCGAGGAGGAGGATTTTTTTCAGGCGTTCTGACAGCTTTAACTTGTGTAGCAGTAAGTTTCATCTCAGTGCTTTTCCATGTTTACTTCATTAAGTGTGTAATCAAATACACTTAAACTACACATACATAAAAATGTCATTAGCATACTAGAGACTGTAATTGAGCTAAGTAAATTAGGTGGCATTCAGAGCTGTTTGTCAGGAATGTACAGCAAAAGAAAATCAGACATATCAGGTAAAATTTCAATACTTTCTTATAAACTAAATATTCTAGGGTCCTTAAAATGGATTATTTTACATGTCGGGCACTGTAACACAGATCTGTTTTCCTTGTATCACTGACATATTTGCCTTTCAGGTAAAGGATCTCTTTTATTTGTAATGTATGTGTAGGTAGTTCTACTTGGGTATCACTGGAGCAGCAGAGAATTTGAAGATGATCTTCTTGTCCAAAAGCCTGTTGCTAAATGGACCGCTGAAGAAGTGATCCTTTGGCTAGAGCAGCTCGGCCCATGGGCATCACATTACAAAGAAAGATTTTTGCACGAGAAAGTCAATGGAAGGTGAGAAGTCCCACTGGCAAGAACAGCTGTCACTTGGTTGGACTCCTCGATAACATTCTTTGGGTATAGAGTGTTGCAAGTTTGGCCCACAGACTGAGGGAATATTCTGCTGATGTATCAGACTAAAATTCAGGAGTAGTTGAACATATCTAGTTAAAAACTTCAGGTAGCTTCCTTAATATTTGTTACTGAAGTTTTTCTAACTATGTTCAAATGCTGACAATATGGATTGAAATGATTTTGAAAGTAACATTCTACTAATGCATCATCAACACTTTCAGTTGCATCTCTTTTCTTTTTTTCCCCCCTTTCTGAAAATATACATATGTCATTTGCATTATTGTAGTCCACCCTAGAGTTGTCAGTTTGATTTCAAGAGACCAAACTAGATCTGTGAAGTATTGTGTTCAGTACCTTATGTGCTGCTAAATTTGCGTGCTGAGCACAAGCAAGAGAAAAGAGGAAATATCCTTGCAAAGAAGGATATCTAAGATCCAGGTGCTGAAATGCATTTCATTCATAATGTCTAGTATGGAATATTATCCAAAAGGTGTTAACTTCTGTCAGTAGCTTGTCAGTAGCTTATTGTTTCAGCATCTCATTGCTAATTGTGTCAGGGTTTTTTTTTTTTTTTTTTTTTTTTTTTTTTTTTTTTTTTTTTTTTTTTTTTTTTTTTTTTTTTTTTTTTTTTTTTTTTTTTTTTTTTTGTGAATAGTCACTATTTACCTTTTAAATTCTTCTGTTTTTGAAGGCTACTTCTAACCCTGACAGAAGACGACTTCACAAAAGAGCCTTACAATATAGAGAACAGTAATCACAGAAAAGCAATTATGTTGGAATTGGATTGTGTCAAAACTTTAGGGGTTAAACCTCCACAGAACCTTTGGGAATATAAGGTAATTTTTGTATAAAGTCTATCATGTATACTAAGAATCTTTTTAATTAGTATTTTAAAATTAGAAGTTAAGTTCAAGAATAGAATAATATCTGTGGAAACTTCATAGTTATTTAACATTTGTTATTGAAAAAAATGGGTGGTGTTGGAACAAAAATATAAAGATCACCAGAACAGTCTAACTAGGCAACTTAACGTTTGTTTTTGTTGTTTGAAATTTGATACCTTTCAGGCAGTAAATCCTGGAAAATCACTCTTTCTTCTATATGCGCTGAAGAGTTCTCCAAGACTCAGTATGTTATACCTGTATTTGTTTGATTATGCAGAAACTTTTTTACCTTTCATCCATACAATTTGTCCTATGCAAGAAGATGAATATGAAGATATTGTCACAAAACTACTAGTAGGTGTTCAAATCTTTAAATCCTCTGCTTGTTTTAATTTGAAGCATTTCAGATGTAGTTCTTCACCATTTTGTCTTTTACAATACAAATCAAAAATTCATTTTATGGTCATCCTACTGATAATCCCATGCAGTAACCCTTAATAAGATTAGCTAAAGTCTTTAAAGATTTTAAATATTTAAAACCAATATATATGTATTATATGTATTTAACAGTCAAGTGCCTAAGTAAAGGCATTTCACTCTAAATATCTGCTTTTTATGAATAACAGCGTGAAGCCTGACTGATGTGTTATGCTCACTTAAAGGAAATTATCATATATTGTCTATCAGATAGTACAGTAAAGGTAAAATACTGCTTTTATTGTAGGAAAAAGGGAATAATAAGTATTTCAGTAGTGGAAATAAACTACTATTTTGTTTATTTAATATGAAACTGATTCACAGTCTCTTTACCCTAATTTATAGGACCTTAAAGACCCTACATGGAAACAGTGGAGAGAATTCATTGTAAAGTATTTATTTTTGCCATATCAGCTAATAGCTGAATTTGCTTGGGACTGGTTGGAGGTGCACTACTGGACATCAAGATTTATCATTGTAAATGCCATGTTGCTTTCTGTTCTGGAATTGTTCTCTTTTTGGAGACTATGGTCAAGAAGAGAACTGAAGTAAGTCTTACTGAGCTTGTTGAAGAGGATAAGAAAAGTAAGAAAATAACCATTTGTCATAGTTTTGTGATTGCTTGTTGAAATAATTAAATACATCCCTGGGCTTGATGAGAATATATTCATCTGAATCTGCACTAGTTCTTGTGCTTAGATGTAGCAAATGCCATAGTAATATGCACATGTTTAAGGATTGGTTATATAGTAACTCTTAGAGTGAAAATCACCTTATAGTATTTGGAATTAGTTGTCTGCTGGGAAATCAAAAGAACGTTCTTATGTATTTATATGCTTATGATACAGTTATTGAAGGATGCTTGCTTAAGATCATAAGCAACACAGTAGTTGGTGATACTTTCTCTGAGACCCCATCAACAACGTGATCAAAATTACTGTTTTCAGTTATTTATTTATTTATTTATTTTTAGAAATATTGATATTCTATCATAATTGCCATGACCTTTTGGTGATAGGTGTTTTAGAATTTGCTTTGGAGCTCTTCCTGCTTGGGAGTACAGGGGTTACATTTTCTCTGCTTACAGTTAGGGGGCAGAACATCCTCAGAAGAGAGCAAGGTGCCGTGGTGCTCTGTGGCAAATCTGGAATTCGACCACTTTAACTTGTTGTGTTTTGTGGTCAGAATAAATTAGCTTAATGATACTTCATAAAAAAAAAATTACTGTGATTTTAGAAAAGTTTTTCTAAAGTTCAAAATAATCTCTTGTAGATAAGAGTGTTAATTTGGAACTACAACACATTAGCTCTTTTCCGTATAGATTTTTTTTGGGGGGAAAAAAAAATCCCTCTAAGCCTCTCCCTTTCCTTTTCCACAGGACTATTCCTCACAGAATGTGGAGACATTTCTGGACAGTCTCAACCCAGGGTCTTTGTGTTGCCATTTTTTGGCCTTTTATTCCTCAGTTTGTCTGCAACTGTTTGTTTTACTGGGCCTTGTACTTTAACCCAATTATAAATATTGATCTCGTGGTTAAAGAAGTGAGGCGACTGGAAACACAAGTGCAGTAACTGGCATTGGAACTATTAAGGTGTTTAACTTCTAAAAAATGGTATATGATTTGCTTCTTTATATATGTGGTAGTGAGTGATGCAAACATGAGAGAAAAGCCTTAAGGTAAGTTACTCCTAAGTAAGCTAGATTCCAAGCTAAAAGCAGGCTTTATCCAAAATGAACTTTTGGATTAAAAAAAATCATGTGTGAATTAGCCTTTAAATACGTACACTGGCACGTCCAAATTTAGATTAAGAGAATCAAACTCTTCTGTTCTGTCTTGTGATACCTGATTACTTGCAAGCCTGCTGGGTAAAGCCTTAAAGCTATTGTTTTCTGAACAGTGATGCTGTTAGTGTTTCCCACTAGCAGTGTGTTGCTCAGAACCTAAGTTTGCCAAAGGAAAGCTGTTCCTGGATAAGCTTGATATTGAAAGTACTTCAGGGTTTTCAGTCGGCTTTAAATGCGAAATTCCGATGGTCAAATACAATAATCTCACAGTAGCACTTGTTTCAATATTTTCCCTATTGAAGGCAGAGACTCCTTGAGGGTTGTTTTTGGAAAATGTGGCAGTTGCCATTCAAAATTTTCTTTATTCAGATCAGTTGGACTTCATCATTAGCATGTTTAATGCTGTCTTCTTAAAGTGCTAATGCTCAAAATAAATTCAGGGTTATCCTTTAAAGGAATATTTTTGGAAAGCGACCTGATACTGTAATTATGCCTTACTGCACTATAACATGTGTATCTAGATCTGTGATTACAACCTGATTGAAAATTTGTTTTGTATGAACAGGATTGCCCTTTGATAATGTATGCTTTTTGACTGAAATGAAAGTTAACTTTTTTTTTTAACGCCATGTCTTCTTACATTGTCTTGTCTTTTTTTTATTTGTATCATTAAATCAACTTCAGATTTGCCTATGAATATTTTTAAAGATTAAAGATCTCTTTTAAATCCTAATCCCTCTTTCTATTGGGCTCTCTTTTTTTTTTTTTTTTTTTTTTTTTTTTTTTTTTTTTTTTTTTTTTTTTTTTTTTTTTTTTTTAAATCATAATCCCTCTTTCTATTGATTTTTTTTTTTTTTTTTACATTTTTAAATTGAAATACCTGACATTAGTTTTGGCTTGTGTAAATTTGCTATTTAGCCCTGTATAATTGAGTTGAAGGAAGACAAAACAGACTCAAAACGTTCTTGGTTTTAATCTGTTAAAGTTATTTCTAATGAAAAGTGTATTATTCAGCAACTCTGTTTTTGTTTTCTCTTCATAGAAGACTTCCAGAGATTTTGAGGTCACTCTAACTTAAACCTTGTTTAACTCCTTATGAGTTGTGAACTTATCAAATTCTTGTTTTCCTGTAAGAGCAGACCTTTAGGGGAAGGGTAGCTGGTCCCAGCAGCTTCTCCTCTTTTCAGATATCTTTCTTACTGTTAGTTTATTTTTGCACTCTTAATCTGCCTCTGAAGTTTTATAGGTACAGTTTTTAATCTGGTGGCTACAAGAAACTGGAGGTGTACACAGAATGAGGACCTAGAGCTGTATCAAATGAACAACTTCTAAAGGATTTTTTCTTTTTTAAGTAAAATTAACACATGTAAAAAGATACTAAGGAATTTCTAATATATGTAAGACTTAAGTAGAATGACATGCGAAAATTAAATTAGGCTGAGTAATGAGTCTTTAATGTAAACAAGAGGACTTTTTAACAATGTCATTTCATGGATTTTTTTCTTGTTAGTTCAAAGATAACAAATTGTTAACATTTCACAAAAGAATGTTAAATGCTAGTGGAAAGGATGGCATCATATACCTGGTATGGATGAAAAATTTCAGGGAATGATACTGTGAATATGAAGGTAAATCAGATAAAATTTAAGACAGTTATTCCTTAAGCTGATAAATTGATGTTTAGTCACAGAAATAATATATTATTGATATTATATTAATAATATGATATTTAGTCACAGAATAATGTATTTTTACACAGAAATTTGCTTTTAGTCCAATGAAAGCTAAACAAGAGGACAAATTCTTGCTTTGGCTATTCAGGACTGAGTTGGTAGAAAGCAGGATCAAGAAAGGGGGAAAATTCATTTATTTTCTAAGGTAACAAGAAAAAAAAAAGTCTTTTTAGATTTAAATATGTATAGAGTTTTCATAAGGACAGCTATCCTTATCTAATGTCTACAGAAAGGTTGAATCTCACCACACATGGAATCTGGCCACAAAAGGTACTTTGTATGATAGGGAGCTTTAGAAAAACACTTGGCAGCTTCACGGTCACATTCGCATGCCATTTTTTGACATCTGTCTTCTAGTGATTCTGAAAGAAAATAAAGGTTAGTCTGATGGAATGTTTGAATTAATTCAAAATAGCAAAGGGAAATATAATTATTGTTACTTCCCATTCAATGTTTGCCACTTAGAGCTGTTTTATAAAAGACTGCTGATAGTTGCATTTGCTCTCATCATTCAAGCGTAATCTGTTCTGTACTGAGTTGTAGTAAGATCTGCAGCTTCTTAATATTCTTTAGAAGCTCCATGGTAGGACATCTCATTATTAGAGGATATACAAGCATTGTTTGGTTTAGCAAAAATTGCTTAATCATGTGAACTATCTCAACAGAGAAAACTGCAGCCATTGGGTAATGACTTTAATATTCTTTTTTTTTTTTTTAATTTCCCTTCCCTGAAAAGAGGAAACGTGATACCTAATTCCTCTTTCTAAAGTGATATGTGACCTTCCCTCTGCACAGTTGCTCTTGTGAATCTTGTGTTTGTGAAGTTTTCTGTGCTCCATATTCTATTACCTGTTGAAGGATGTAGCATTAAAAATTACACGTGTGAAATAAAAGGTGCAAAGATGTTCCATATTCAACTTAAACTGCCCACCTTCCTTGCTAAGGTGGGCAGTAGAATGGTAAGATATGTCTTAAGTTAAAAAATGCTTTTCTGGCATTTGTCTTATAATTGTAGTGTTACAACGTAAGGGGTTGTCTGGTACAAATGGTTTCTTCTACCGCAATAAATTTTGGTTTAATTATGCCAACCCAGATGTGATATTTTCTCTCTGTGATTCTCTATAAACTAAAAATCCACGATAATGTCTTGTCTGAGTACTTAACATTTTGAAAGCCAAGAAAACCTGTGCTTGTGTTTTGCCTTGGAGCAGAAATAAGTGTTCAGTTGGACTGAATTCAAATTCTGCTATAAAATGGAAGTGTTCTTAATGTATATATTTTCAAGTTGTAACTAGCTACCTTAAGAACCACTTAATAGCATAAATAAAATATTGACTAAGAGGAATAAAGAAGAACTATTCCCTTTCCTCTTTTTGCTCTGAATTTAATCTTCTCAATGGTATGATAGGTACTTAGTTTCAACTTGTTTCTTGATAATACACTTGCTGTCAACGCCTGGGCTGGAATAGGAGCAGTAACGTGGAAAGGCAAATCTAGGTCGACTGTAACCTGCCTGTTAACCGGATAGTTTGAGAGGCAGGAGGCAGAGGAGGAAGGTAGACAGTCTGTACAGGGCAGATGTGGCAAAGTGAAGGTTGAATAAAAAGGAACAAAGGAAATAGTGTCAAAAAGCTTGATGTAATTTTAGATCAGGCAGATTGTTACTTGGGTTGTGAAATGAGTTTGGTGATTTGTGTGAATGGCTCTTTTTCCCCCTTTATGGGGGTCAGAAACTCAGACCCTCTGCTGTAAACAACTCTAAAGGTCTGTATTTTTATGGTGCAAATAGGACCCAGTCTTCAAGCTGATTTGCATCATAGGTAGCAGTACAGAATTACAAGCAAAATATTTTGGATTTAGTACCTGATTTAAAAAAAAAACGAAATTTTAGGGGCTTTTCATAAAAGACATCGTTTCAAGAAGTCCTTCAAGCATAACAAAAATTTTTTATGAAAACTTTGTTTAAAGCTGGTGGGAATTGTGAAACAAAATATGCTTTTTGTTCTTTGTTTTTTAAATCCTTTATACTTTTCCACCTTGTTTCTTTATCCGCTTTTTGTCCCCATCTTTTACAAGAGAGACTGATATAAATGTATTATAGTTGTATTTTCAAGCAATTAAACAAAACTTGCTAGGATGCAGTCATTATTGTATGGGTACATGTACACCGATTATATAGATACTGTATTTTAAAAATCACATTTTATGGTTTGTGGACATGTTACTTCCATAAATAGTATATTTGATGACTATGTTTATTACATTAGTGTGTTGAAAATCATTAGTTGCAATTGCAAATTCATTTATAATTGCAGCTACTATTAGTCAGCTGATAGGGATGAGCAGGCCAGAAACTTGTCCATCAAACTTACAGATAGGTTGAAGTATTTTCTGTATAAAGTATGAAAAATATCTGTTTTAAAGTTTTTCTGGCCTCCTTTTTGTAGTTGCTCTCCTGCTGAAGACTTAATTTGTGACCTGCAGCAGTGTCAACACAACAAGGGTTCCTAAACCTGTGTAAATGCCGTGTAAGTGGATTAAGCAGGTTGGTTTTTGTAGCGGCAGGAGCTCGTAGATGGGAGCTTGGTAGAGCCGAACTGGCCTAGTTCTGCTTTCTGGAGAGGCAGCTTTCCCTCTCTGAACAGCCCTCGGGGAGGGAAGACAAACCAAGAACTCTGCAGGTCGTGGGAATGCTGCCTGTAGAGCCCTGCAGGCCCCAGGTAAGGGTGAAGCTGAGAGGTGGCCACTCACCGCACACAGGAGCCTTGTCCTCGCACTCCCAGCTGTAGCTCTCCACCTTGGGCTGGCAGCCGGCCCGCTCTGCCCTGCCGTAGCAGCAGTCGTGGTCGAAGCAGCACCTGAGAGGCACAAACAGGCTTGCCCTCATTCATCTCGGGGTAGGCTGTGCTTTTATAAGCGGGATGGTTTGTGTCAGCGTGTTTCTGTGGTCTGTGAAATAGTAATTAATTTATCTGGGTGTACGAAGTGTTCCCTGCGTGGGACTCGGAAGAGGAAAGTAATTATTTAACAGATCATGTGAACAAATTAATGATGATCAAAATTAGTTTCTGATGTACATTGAATTAGGGGAGGTAATGAGGACCTGAAATCAGAGAGCTTGCAGATCCTTCCTGTGAGCTGTAACTGCACTGATTCTGTGGAAGCACCGATTGCATCAGCAAGTTCTTTGCGTTCAGCTATATATTTCCTTCTGGTAGCATAAAAACATGGTATTACAGAAAGCACATGGTTTTTGGATGGTGTTTAGATTGCCTGAGGAACCTGTGTCTGCATGAGAAATAGTCAATGCTGTGAGCTCTCACTTTTTCCTTATGCTTATTAAATAGTTTTAGTAATTGCACAACAATCATCATTTAAAGACCCTGAAATACTTCAGAACTGAACAGCATACTCTCTTTGCTGAAGTAGCTCAGTACATTCCTTTTGGCATAAGGGATTAAGTCCTTTTTTTTTTGGTGCCCCCCTCCATTTAATTTATTTTAAGAATAATCTTTAACATAGAGAGTAGACCAAAATTTGAAGGAAGAAAAGTTGGTAAGCGTGTTTGACTCTGGATGTTACCGAATGTAGTTTTTTGGCTGTTGCAACTGTTGAAGTAGATCAAATACCCTTACTTTGGACTTTTTTGTAATATGTAGTTAGTAAAACACAGACAACAAATAACTAGCTGTATTTCCTGAAGAAGAAGTTTCTTGCTGCTTTGAGACTGTGGTAAAGTGAAAAATATACCCACAAGCAAGATTGGCAGGCTGCAAATCTTCACTCCAGTGTTTATCTTTGGGGAACATAGTGATCAGATTTAACAACAATTCTCTCTTTCCGTGTGTTCCCAGTCATTAAAATAGCAACTGTATTTTACAGAATTGTGTTTAAAATAACAGATTTTATAAGCAAAAGCCTGGAATACCGAGGCGAAGATTATAGAAGCTTTAGTTTAATGACTGGTAGAATGTCTGTACAAAATGTTCTTATGTGATCTTTCCATATATTCTATTCCAAGTATGAGTTTCATGTTTCCTTTTTGTCAGTCTGTGTCTGATAATACAACACTTTAGATAAAATACATGATAGGTAAGTATACTATTATAAACCTGAAAGTAAAAAGCCTTTATTTAACTAATCTAACCAGGAAATTACCTTCCTTGCAGTGAATTTTCGATTATAAATTCCTGGTTGTCAGTATGCTGAGACTTAGTATCAAATGTGAAATTTCTGTTTTTATATTTATTTTAGGAACAATTCCTAATTCCTTCATTGAAAAGTTTTTGAAAAGTTTTTTTTTAAACAGGCTGATTTTATGCACAAATCTGGGTGCATTATTTTGAATACTTATAAAACAAGGGGGTGAAAGTCGGATGAGAATAGTTTCAATTGTGAGTGTTGTTATAGCTAGCTTGAAAGCGTGACGACTTGAGTCCTCCAAGGATGCTCTGGTCTTGGTCTCAGCCAGCAGCAACAGCAGCCAGTATCAGTGCAGTCAAGCCTGGGTTAAAGGCAGAACCAGGTAGGTACAAGCAAAACAGTTCTAATGTTTTAGAGTTTCTCAGCCCTCCAGACTGCATTTAAACTCCAGTTCTCTCACTTATAGGTTGATTCTTATTTTAATTGTTTTTATTTTGTCTTCTGTGTAAATTCAGCAGCTAACTAATCAGGTAAGTGGGTGCTCTTTACCAGTCAACGGAGTCCTTGGGCCAGCCTCTTCCTCCCAGACCACAGTAGCATCCGTAGCGCAGGTAGGCGAAGGGAGACCGTCCCGTAGTGCATCTGATGGCTCCAGCTAATTCAAGAATTCCTCTTCGGGTCCTCGCACGAGCTGCTCCCACAGTGCCTTTAGAAACTGTGAAAGGAGGGGAAAAACCTCTTTACTTGATACTGGATCCTTCCTCCATTATTGCAGTTTCATTTTTTTTTCATAATGCCAATAACAAACACCAGTATTTAATAAAGCAATATCTTCATTATGATATTCCGGGGCCGCAATGACTAGCTGTCCTTGAACCCTTTGCCCCTGCTCTGTAACAAGCAAAATACTAACTAGCATTCTCGATAGCTGCAGTGGTTTCCTCCCATCAAGGCAGGATGTAATAGCAAGGTTAGTCATTCCTATTCTTAAAACTGTGGCTAGGGCAAGTCTGTGTCCTGTGCTGCACATCAACTGATCTGCTGAGATTAGATGCCATAAGCATTACAGTAATTTCTCATAATTCTGAAATGCTATTTTGCCTGTGTTGCTGTTCTGCAGGGATGTCAGTTGGCAGAAGGTAATGCTTTACATTCATTAAACTGTTTTCTGTAGATAGTGTCTGTTTTCCAACCGTGGAATCCTCATGTTTAAGCTAGCTAGTGATTTACTTAGTTATTTACTTTGTCTTGAAAACAGTGCCAGGGAAATTTGCAGAGGATTTTCCGTACAGGAATTATCTCACTGTTATTTCTGCAGAGCAAGGACATAGTCAGCAACTTTTGTTTAAGCCATGTCAGGCTGGCACTAAAACCCTAGGTCAAAGGAAGCAGATAAATGTTGGGGCATCCTTTTCTTAGGGCTGCTCTCTAATTGCCAGCCAGCTGGTAGTGGCACATGGATGAAAGTTAGAAAACCTGTTTTATCAGACACTGCCATGGTTGTTTTTCAGTTTGATCCCAGACCCTCAATGGTTAAAGATGACACTTCTCTACTGTGCAGGACTTTTCCAGCTTATTTGCATTGTCTTTTAAGAAGTCAGATGAGTATAAACCAATTAATGGAGCAGTTAATCCAGCACCAGCAATTTCATGAAACTAAGATATTTAAATATCCCATGAAATCACCTCATTAAGGAACAACTGGTGTTTTGTGCATGAGAATGGTAAAAGTGTTTTAGAAATGATGCTTGTGGGAAGGCTGTACTTAGGACCCTAGCTACACTTTCTAAGACAGTATTTAGGACTCTTCTGACTGGTGACTACTCCCAAATACTGTTTTCTCCTGCTTCATAGACATGATACAGGGAGAGAAGCGCATGGTAAAGCAGGAGTGAACTTGCTTATGCCATTAATTACCAGTAATCTCATCTTAAGGAATTAAGCTTCCTTGACTGTGCAGTCGCTTGCAGCTCCATTTGCACTAGAACTTCCTTCTCAGGATAGTGGATAGCCTATACTGGGTCACTGCTCTAGCTGCGTGATACACTCAGATAATGAACTGTTGAAGCATCTGATCCTCTCACTCATCCCCAGAGAGTCTCCAAAACATCCCAGTGGATTCTTTTGGAATCCCTGTAGTTCTAGGTGCCAGAAGTGCAGTCATGGTGTGCAGCTGCTATGTGAGCATCTCCTTCCTTCACCCCTCTGAGTAGCTCCTTCAGCTCTGGGAAGTAGAAGTGACTGTTTAAGGTGTTACCAGGTTGGTACCTTTCTGACAGCCCTGGAAGTGTCATCTTCACTCTCAGGAATGGTTTCAGTGAAGTCCCATCTGCAGAAAGCTTTGCAGGAACACTTCAGCGTTAGGAGTGACACCATTTGAAAGTTTATGGAAATTTGGCTAGGCTGTTGTTGCTAGCTAGTAAGGACTGAAGGAGATGGGTTAATAGTTAACTATTAGCTGGATTAAAGATGGGCTTATTCTGTGTAATCCTGCATTACGTTAGGAATTTTAAAGAAACCCCTAAATAAAGGGAAGAATTTATTCACTGCAACTCTTCCTGGCTGCAGAGGAGGGGTAGCACTGAAGTTCTACAAGGCAGGAAGGGGGAACCAAGCATTTCCAAATTGCATTCCTGGTTGCAGAGAATTGCCCACTGACTTTTGACAAGTACTAGGCCCCTGATTTACGTCTGAGCAAAGCAGAAGCAATGAATGGCTGCCTCGCTGGAGGGCACAGGGATGAATCTTTGAAATGTGCCACTTAAGTTCAACGAAGGAGGTAAACTTGTCATCCCCACGAATTCTTTGTGTAACAACATCTGGACATCGAGGTAACCAAAACATGAGAAATTCTCCTTTTTGTCATGTCTAGAGCATTTGTCCCAAGAGCTTTGTAATCTGAGTATAATAAAGGAAGTGAGAGATTGTCCTAGAACCAGTACAACTATGGGGACAATCAGCATATTGGTACAATGATGGTACATTAGTGCATTGGCAGCATAACTAAATTTTTAAAATCTTTATCAGAATTTGTACGGAATGGAAACAGTGATGTGACATACTGCTGTGTATTTCCAAACTTCTTACTATTAAGGTATATCTTTAAAATCTTTCTACATGCTTTTCCTTCTTTTTATAGAGACTTCTCATTACCCTTATGGACAAGAATATTCCTCTAGATTTGATTATGCATTCCTGAAAAAACAGCATGATATCACTAATATCTACCTTAGACAGGTATATCTCTTAACAGCAAAATAGGTTCTCATTGATTTGTTTTTGCCATGCATCTGGTGTGCAGCGGTATCAAAATGTGGCTGGGGAAAATGGCAGGGATTTGCATTGTTTTATTTTTGTTGCTTTATAATGTGCATGAAACATAAAAGACAACAAAAAACCCACAAAAAACAGTATCTGGAGGTAATAGAAAATAGGTACAATTAAACATAGAAAAATAATTTAGTCAGTTTGACATAATTCAAGCCTAATTTTGTTATGGCTATGTACTCTTTAATTCCAGTGGCTGCTGCATGTTTGGAATTGCTTTTGGGAGTGCCTTTGTTAAAGGTTCAGCTGTTCTTGTTTTTGAAAGAAAGCTTTAAAGACAGTATTTGCAAGGAAAAACACTTTACCGATTTTGAGACTACCTTAGGAAAAAAAAAATTGCAGAGGAGAGAAAGAGGGGAAAAAAAAAGTTCTGGAGATTTTAACAACAAAGCCACAGAGATCAAAAGGCAAAGGCGACTTTCTGAAGACTGATATTATATAAACATTAAAGACTGCCTGAGAGAAAATAACAGTAAGTAGTCACTATGTGCTTCTGTTGTGCTTAATTTTAAGTCTGTAATTTCTGTTACCCAAATTAGAGTCCTGCTGCATATGGAAAACTTAAACAGCATTGGTTCACTGTCTGTATAAGCCCTTGAGAGTTCAGATTTTGCTGTTGTACATTATCATGTAATAGCTACTCTGTCTTTAAAAGATATTAAAAGATATTTTCCACTACAACTTGTTGCTGTCATTTTTTTCCTGTATATGCATACAGGAAAAAGCATGTTTTAGAGACACAGCTTTTCACAAAAGCTCGTCTATGCTTCCTATGAGATTTGCTCTTTGCAATTGGCATGATGCAAAAATATTTTCACTTTTTTTTATTGAGATACATAGCTTCATATAACAACTACATTATTAGCATCTATTAGTCTGTGATGCTTTGTGAGCTTTAAAAGTTTCAGCCAAAATATTTTAATTCTTTCAAAGACCACAATGACAAAAATACTTGTTAAGTGTATTTGTCATTACATATTGCAGTATTTCCTTTGTAAAGCCATAGTGCTCCAGTGCTTTGGGGTTTGAAACGTGGCAGGAAGGACTTTGCATGGCCAGTATCTTGCTAGAAGTAGAAACCTGTAAACAACCGTATGATTTGCAGCGCTTTCACGTGCAAGAGTGGCCTTTCTCTGCTCATCCTGCTGCCCAGCTTACCAGCCTGCTAACTTAACTCCACAGTCCGTGGTGATGTGGCAAGTTGCTTGAAAGGATAATTTGCCTGTTTTGATTTTTGTGGATCAAGCATTGAGAAACAGGTAAATTGTGTTTTTCTTCCTCCTCGCTGCCTGCAGCAGGGCTGACTGTGACGTGTGACTCAGTGCTGTAGGACTGAAGCCAGGCTCTCCTCGGACGGATTTCCGAGGCTGGTGGCAGCGGCGCCGCCAGGCCGAGCCTTGCGTCGCCTGCCGAGGTTTGTGCTGCGCCGAGCGCGACTCCCATCGGGTGTAAGACGGGCAGCCTGAGGTCAGGGAGCGGAACTGGGGCACTGAACTGGCTAAAACCCAAGCTGGCCCCATTATACAAGTACCTTATGCTCTTTAATCGCCTGGCTGTGCTGCTTTTCCTTGGACCCCCCCCTTCACTAGTTACACGAAAAGGATCTGTTATCAGCAGGAATGGAGATGCTTGGCTGTAGGATTTTTTTCTATTTGCCAGATTGGTTTAGTGGGTTTGCAAGCTAGGGGAATGGGTAGAGTACAAGAAGATCGAAGAGATCTTGTAATTAAGGCAGCTGAAGGCTTTTCAGGCAAACTGGATTTCATCCTTGCACAGAGATTCAACAGAAGGCTAGTTCAGCCACTTTAAAGCACTATTTACTAGTAGTGACTTCCCAACCTGCTGCGTATGCAGGGCTGGGTACCAAACTACCCCACTCTTCAGCGGGAGCCAGCCTTTGGGGAGCAGGGATTCCCAACAACTCCTTTTTAGTGATAGGGAAATCAGTCTGTACCATGTCCCCGTGGGAACCTGAATCCTGGGACGCTTTTGGTGTGCGAGCCCAGCTCCCTTTCTGCAAGTGTCACCGAAGTGATAAGGAAACAAGTGATCAGGGTACCAGCGTGATGAACACCCCAGTGAAGCCGTGAGGAAGCCGGGCACAGCTCGAGCCGCCCTCCGCCACCGCTCAGGAGAAGGGGCGCGGGGCTACGCGGTGCTGAAGCGCGGGAGGAGCGAAGGCTCCTCAGGGAGCGCGGGGTGCGCTGCTCGCCCCGCGCCCGCGGAGCCCCCCCGGGTCCCCGGGACTCACCGGCCGCGAGCGGGAGCAGCAGCAGG
>VZSG01000045.1:251847-263455 GCA_013398315.1 Nothoprocta pentlandii
CTCGTCGAGGCTCCCGCGCTCCCTCTTTCCCACTCCACCTCCCGTGCCATCCCAAGAACTCGGCCGCTCTACCCCAGACCGGGCTCTGCTGCCCTCGCAGCCAGCGGATGCCGCCCGGCTACGCTTGACTTGGCGTGCGGCTCCGCGGGCTTACCCGCCTGTGCAGCGGAAAGCAGCAGGGCTCGGGCTCGGCCAACAGAGCCCGGACCCCGTGCGTGAGCCTTTTTTGGTCATTTTTATAATCTAGGATATGATTAGGACTTAGCAAGAACTTGTGCTTGCTTATGATAGCTAAGTACTAGTAAGCTTGTGCTTGCTTATGATCTGCTGCTGTCAGAAAGCAGCTTGTAGATGTCCGGTATTTTTATCAAAGAAATAGGATTTAAAAAAAAATTTTTTTTTACTTGTATATTCTGAAGGGTCCCTACTTTTGCATTAAAATCTGATTTCTGGTTTACATCTTTAACCAGAAGAGCAAGTCATATGCAGTCTGATTCCAAACAGCAAAACTATGCATGGACAGATCACCCTTGGGTTTAGCCTGCGCTCACTGTCTGCACGCTGTGAAGTGGCAGGGCTGGCACAGAAGCCAGGGCAGCACAGGGTAGAGGAGGAAGCCCCAATGTAAGGTAGGGCAGTGATGCACCTTTGTATGTGCGAAACACTGCAAGAGGTGCAGCAGCCCAGCGAGCACCGTGCGGGCAGGGGGATGGAGGGGCCGGGGCTCGGGAGCTCGGTGGCACAGCCGGCAGTGCCAGAGCCCGCGTGGGCCTTGGCTCCTCGCTGCACGGGGGGTACCTGCAGGCCGGGCAGCGCCGCCAGCCCTCACCTCCCTTCAAACCTTCGGGCACTGCGGACACGGTGACCGTGGCTGCTGCTGTGCTTCCCCACGGAGATTTGGGTGCCTTGGGCTTGCCTACTGGAGAAACAGCATTCACAGTGACCCCAGATTCCGCCAACGACCATGAAAAAGTCTTGCTAAAGTACTAATCATATAGAAATCCTTTTTTTTTAAAGTTTTTCTTGCTACTGCCATCAATTAGGTCAGGGTAATTTTCCTATTACTCATAGAGTCACATCACTAATTACAGTTAGTCTATTTTCATACTGTCACTTATATTGTGTTTGTTTACTGACTCTTCCGGTCCATAAGTCACACCTATTAGGATGAGTTAATAGTGCTCAACGCCAGTCTAGTGAAACTTCCAGTTGAACAGTATCCCGTCCAGCATGCCATTGGATATGACAATAAAAACAGTATCTAGAGGAGCAACGTGAATTACCTGATGTTTGCCCTTCAGACTGATGCAATGTGTTGGTGCACTTGGCTTGAGTATGATTTCAAAGCAAGTTGATTATTTTTAATCTAAATTGGGTAATATTTATGTAGTTCTTATGGGCATATTACATCACAGTTTCACACATGGCATTTAATGATAGTGGTATGTGCACAAACTGTACACAGACTACATACAACAGGCAATGTGCTGCTTCGTACTGTCTCACAGACCTGTTTCAAATATACAAAATGGAGCTTTGATTTAAGAATATACCAACCATTTCTTTGTCTATAGGTTTTCAAGAAACTGGGGGCAGGGCAAATAGGCTGTGCAAATGCACTGGTGGAATAATATGTATGGGATGAAAGATTTTTGAGCCTTTATTGGTCTGTTTTTATTATCATATATCGTTATCATATCTATCAATACATATTATCACATATATGATATCATGTATTAGTTTTGTCGTAAGAAAATGTAGCACCTGTTTCATAAGGATATACTTTCCCACCACTTGAACTCATTGTTTTGAAATTCCTTTTTTGTAATAAGCTGTCTTTGATTAGAAATGACACATTCCAACCCTCCTGCTCACAGTTTCTATTAGGAATGAATTCATGTCAGCTTTTCTGTTAAGTTGTCCACTATCCCTTTGAATCCACATAAGCTTTTAGCATCAACAGGCAAGGAGCAGCAGAATTCTATAGTTGAAGAATTCTATATGTTGCACGCAGAGATATATCCTTGTTGTTTGGCTCGAACATGCTGCCTTCTGCCTTCATTTTGATGTCTCATTCTACAGAAAATGACAGTTCAATCCCTATTTGCTGTCTTCACGCTGATCATTTAAGGCCTCTCTTACATCTTCCTTCTGTCACACCTCCTGCAGACTTAGCTGACTGTATAAAATATTCTATTACTTTTGTCCCTGTTGCTATTCTCTTGGTCTTTTTACTGTTGTGTTTTTTGGGGCTGGGGGCAAACTGCAGATCCTGACTGGATTGCGGTGTGCAAGGTAA
The DNA here is from genome assembly GCA_013398315.1 of Nothoprocta pentlandii. Lineage (NCBI taxonomy): Eukaryota > Metazoa > Chordata > Aves > Tinamiformes > Tinamidae > Nothoprocta > Nothoprocta pentlandii. The sequence continues at coordinate 254,147 of VZSG01000045.1, forward strand.
GGTGGCCCATGGTGGCCCAGAGATTGTGTGGACTACATCCCACGGACAGGGAAGAGAAAGGAATATGCAATAATGGGGATTTTGGGCAACTCTTGGCTGTTGTCTACTGTTCTCATTTAATGATTTAAATTAACATGCAGGTTTTGCCTTATTGGTGGTGGTTCATTCATACACATTGATGGTTTAACACCTCACTCTTCTGCCTCTCTCATCCCACTTGTACTTCTATCTACCTTGTTACTAGTTGTTGTTACTAGTAGGGAAGTAAATATCAGAAAACGAGTACGTTATGATGTGTGGTGCTACGACTAAGGGGGTTTCATGGTGCTGAAGAATGAAACTGTCACTTGTCAACAGGTTCTGGATCTTCCTTCTTTGCTGCTGGAGTTGTGGGGGTTTTTCTCTCTTTGCTAGCCACTAGCTGCTGCTTGATTGCCACTAAGAAGCTGGGACTCCGATTTCAGTGGAAGGTAAGAGCAAAAATATGTTTTCAAATCTGGGCCAGTCCTTTATGCAGGTTGTTTTTCACTACATTTGGAAAGCAGCAGTTTTTATCTCCTCTAATTACAAGGAGGAGATAAAAGCTTACTTAAGCTTATACTTCCTTGTAGTATCAATCAGTTTATGATTCTGTAGGCCTCCCATTCCTGTGGAAGAGATCAGTTATGGGCTTGATAAAGACATACTCAGGACCCTTCCAAAGAGGATGCTGCCTCTCGTAGATTCCCTGGCAAAGAAAGCAGAGGAAACAGCTGATAATGGAGAAGCACTGAAGTACCCCAACCTTGTAACCACTGTAGTGCTCTGAGGAGATGAGGATTCCTAGGTCTTACAGAGCTCAAGGAATCTTCAAAGAGATTAATGAAATATTGCATACTTTTCCATGGTACAAACTGAAAACTAGGACACCAGGGACACTTTTAAGTCATTGGTCATTCTTTTTGTTGTTGTTGTGGGGTTTTTTTTAATACAAGGAAGATGACGTAATCTAAATACACAAATTACTTTTTTAAAAAAAATCCTAGTGCTCATATTGTATTAACTGAATTTAATAGGGAGCAATATTGAAAAACTCTTGTCTATTGGTTTCAATATAAACTCATCTGTAATACACTGTTTATACTACGCTCTGTACATAGAAGGGCTGAATGTGTTAAAACCGCATTTATAAAGTATCTTGTGTTCCTGTGTATTCCCTGCATATGAGATGCCGCTATCAAATAACACACCAAATGTCATGGAACTGCTGGTCTGTTTGCATTCATTACCGGAGAAAGGGAGTTAACTATTCTGTGTGTTTATGTATGTAATACAACTTGCATCAGGGGGTGAGAGGGAAACCAAAACCAGGTAAGCAAGGAATTAACCATAGTAAAGCTTTAAAAAGACCAGCTTTCCATTTATTTCGTACATGTGAACCTTGCTAAGTGGCTTTGAATTCTTTAAAGCATTTAACTCTAGAAATGTAGAGTCACACTGTGGTCTCGAAGTCACAGGTGGTCTCAAAAAACAGCATTCAAAAGATGTCCAGCAGCAAAGTAGTTCATTCCTGTGCAACCTTCTACCTTGCTTCAGATTTATGCAATGCTTTTCACTGGCTATATTGTAGAAAGAAACATTTGGAGTCATAAACAGCCATTTAAAATCTCTTCTGATGGCAAATACTACATAAATTCTCCTTTCTCATGATGAAGAACATAGTACATTCTAATTGTTTCAGTTAAACATAAGCATTTCATTAGAATTATTTTATATGCTAGAAACCGGCTTTTTTATGGCCACAGCGGCCAAAAACCAGGATACTATGGTGCCGCATATAAAATTATATGCCAGCATATTCAAATTATCTTTTTAAACACTCAGCTTCTACATATTTCCTATTTTTATTTCATTGAGCAAAACTCCACTGCATGGAGTATGGTGAATTTCACATGTGCTGCTCTGGACATGCACATTTATCCACCATGATGATTCAATACTGCTGTGAGAATTTAATTTCCTTTTAACTTTTTACTTTTGCACTTGTAATTTTTTAATAAGATGTTAATGTTTTTATGTTGCTGTAGTTATTTTCCATCTCAGAGAAAAGATAAACCCTCATTAGTTTATGTTCCATGTAATCCTTATGGAGATTTTCCAGGAACAGATCTTTGCTTGCTTCCAAGTCATACGAAGAATAGAGGGTTGAGGGGAGGCAGACCCAAACTCAGTTCAGAAGTAATCCCAAATCATATTTATTCTTTATAATAATAGTGAATTTGCATTTGTTTTTTCTAGTATTCCTGAATGCAAAAAATGCATTTATTTCAAGAAATAAAAATGAAGACATCACTTCAAATGAACGTTCACATAGATATAATCTGGAGCTGCTGCTGACAACTCATTTTTTTCTTTTCCATTAGAATAGTATATTATGAGCAATAGTTTATTCATAGATGCATACAAACATAACTACATATGCATGCAATGAAGCAGACTTTAAAATGTAAAGCAAAGTAGTTAATTCTCTGCAGCTTCATCCTCGATCAAAGGGAAAGGAGTGCATTTTATTTTGAATAAAAATAGGAAGTGCTACACGAACTCTTTCATATAAAGAAATACACATTTTATACCGTAACATCTATATTACAGCCCCTCTTCAGTTTTCTGTAATCAGCATAATTAGCTCATTACCCTGCAACTGGAACGACTGGAATTAGGCAGGTGGGTTCTTTTATGATCAGTATGACTGTGAGTGGAAGGAAGAGGAGGAGCAGCAGCACCAGTGCTTATTTTACCTGAAATACTGGACTTGTGGGCTCCTGTGAGAACATCCAGCAGCAGAAGCCTCTTACAGAAGGGTCACCATCAAAACAAGGAGCGCAACTACTTCTTGGTAGGTTGCTTCTTTCCATTTGCTTGGGTTTGGATTTTGCATTTTATACCATTAAATCACTCCCTTTGTTCCAGTCTTTTCTTAGGTCACTTGTCACTTCCAAGAGCGGATACAAGTCGGATCATCTCATCTGCTGTGTGTGCCACGGGCCCTGGAATTTCTTGTACCGGAGCAAACCATTTCTCTTTGAGCAGGGCATATATTCTAGGTGTCTAAAGCATATGATTAATCTTGGAGCTGACACCTTTAGGAGATGAGGAACTTGCCCTTCTGTTAGCAGAAAGGCTTCTTATAAGGAGGCTTTGGCTAGGAAAAAAAGTCAAGATTAGGAACCAGGTATAGGAAAGGATAGACGGAGTAGGAAAGGGTTCATTTAACACTGACTGACCTAGAGTGAGATGAGACTATGCACACCTGAAACCAGTCACGTTTTTGTAGTAGAGACAAAACTTTTCTTTCTGCAATGAAAGATCATTTATTCATTAAAATATTTGATAATATAATATTAGGAGAGCCTTTGCAAAACGGAAGGAATGGCAGTAAATTAATACCAAAACATTTCAGCTGCCTTGGAATGTCTCAGTGTCAGAACTCAAGAATTAAGCCTGTTTTTGAACTCTGTCAGCTTGAAAATGCTTTGCCATTTTTACTGTGGTTTATAGGCCTGTGTTTTGGGTAACTACTGGACCTTTTAGTTATGATATGATGATAAATAATTGCTTATACTGTTTGCAGGAGCTAGGGTATTGGCCTTCAACCAAATATTACGACAGCTGCTTCTTCATGTTATGTGCCTTAGCTTCCCGCATAGTATATGCAGAGCGTTATACTTTAAAAGCCAATGTAAGGTTTAGGGATTTAGGTGGATATGATTTAGCAGGGCTAGGCTGAGGAGAAATATAACATTTAGCCATTTCACTTAAGCCTACAGGCAAGCAGACAAGGTTCTGCTTTGTTAATTCCAGTCTTTGAACTACCATTATTATTTTATATAAATTATATTCATATATATATGTGTGTGCACATATACAGTATTATATGAAATCATATTTGTGTTTTAAAATATAAATGTAGTTGTGCATTTTTAACTGTATATGCAAAAGCAAAGCAGATACTATACTTCTTTTCTCTTTAAAAGTGAGAAATTAGGTATGTATTTTTTGAAGATCAATTTAGCTATTAGAACTTTCAGGATACTAGAGAGATGATGTAGAACCTTTGAAGAAATTTAACCTCCTTAGCTTAACTCCCAAGAGGATAATCTGCTCACCACCCTAAAAAGGTTTATACTATGTTTTCTTCAGGAAGATCATTCCTGCCAAGACCCATCTGTGGCAAAGTGTATGAGGACTTTGTTTTAGTTTGGCTCGTAAGTGAGCTAAACTGATTGTCCCCGTTTACAATAGCTTTGCTTCACTTTATAGAGTCACGTCAGAGCATGTGACCCGGATTCCTCTGGGGTAAAATCAGACAGGAACGTGTGTGCCTGATGTGCTTTAAGCTGTAATGGACATTCAACTTATTTATCCAGACTAAATATATGAATTAGTATAAAATATCCGGTGTCTTCCCTTTTATTTTTTGCTTTTCGTAGCTCTGTTTGGCTTTTTTACACCTGTTGGATTTTCTAGGCCAGAAACAAATTTTATTTTCATTTTTTCACATGCTCTCGACAAGTTATACTTAGCACAGTTGTCTTAACTAGATATCTTTGATTTCAATGATTTCAAGAAAACAAACAAATAAAAAAACACAGGCCACAACTGTGTTTTCAGGACAGCCTACTTAAGAAACAGTTTTCAGAAGTTCTTCACTCCAGGGTACTTTCAGGTATGGCTTCATGTGGTTCCAGTTTGGCACCTTTCCTATTTAAACAACATCAGGAGTCAAGCTACACTGCAGTACCACCAGCAGCCTAACACATACCTCTCTTTTTATTCTTCCCTCTGCCAGAATGACATGTGCAATTTGATTGTTTCCCAACACAGAAATCTGATTAAGACTCATATATTAGAGAATAAAGCTAGCTATGAAAAGAAAACAAACAAAACCAGATAACAGGAAAAGTAGATCAAACTGCCACCTATTTCCAGAACTTCCCCCACCACCTAGTTATCATAACCCTTACTGTACGTAAGAAAAGGTAAGAGCAGTGACATGCACCAACTCTTCTTTCCTCCTCACAGGAGGCTTCCAGCAGGTTGCCCATTTTGGAGTTTGGAAAATGGTAATCTCTTTTTGTTCATATCCTCATTAGACCAGTCATCCAAACCTTTGTCACACTGCTACATATTTTCCTCATGAATATCCTCAAAGTCTGTTTGAAAGCCTGAAGTTGATGCTCACAGCTCTGGCAGGCATTAACAAATTTCAACTAACCCCATACAATACATTGGTTTTCAGTGTGCACTGAAACTGCTTGAATTTCCTCCTTTGTTAATTCAAGAAGTCATTCCCAATTTTGAGCCTTGCAGCTTAAAAGAAATCTTACCTTTCTCCTTGCAGGTAGACTCAGATGAGCTGAAGCAAGCCTGCCAGAACACCCTAGAACTCAACTGCTACTAAGGGTGGGCTCGGCCACCAGCACGGAAAGCACAGGAGTGCGAGTCGTGCCCTCTGCTGGTCTGTCAGGCCCTGACTGTGCTCATGAACAGGGCCAATCCTCAGCTTGGGATTTAATGAAATAGTCCAGGTGTTGTTGCAAAGCCTTACGGAATGACTGCTTCCTAGATTTTGCTTTTTACTGCAGATTAGTATTGAAACAAAAACAACATACTCCATATTCTACGCTAATACAACGTTTAGTATGTTTTTGTAAGAGAGATGACTCATTTCTACTCCAATTTCAAGACAAAACCTGTAACTTGTTATACTGGCTTATATATTCTTGCATGATGTTGTAAAAAGCAAGGAATATTAATTTTAAAAAATTCTGAACTTACCTTGCAGCTATAGATGAGTGCTCTTATCTGTATTATACGAACTCAAATAACTTGAAAACATCTGTGATACAATGCTTTACTAATATAATACTTTACTAATGCTTTACTAATAGAATGCTTTACTAATTTGCAATGTATAAAGAAAAACTAAAACACCTATGCAGTCAGTGAAAAATTAGGAATAATCCTAAGAGTTCTGATTCATTCTCTTTAGAGTAGTGGGCTCACCTTCTCCAGGTGCTAATGCTTAATATGGTCTACTAATCACAGCCATCTTAGTGAACATGCAACTCAGCATGTTATCTGTGCATTCTTTTGCTGTAGTTAGTATTTTCATTCAAAATATGTGCTTACCATATCTCGAGATTTTTACCTTCCTGGGCCAGTTTCAGTGTATCCTGCTTATTTCCAAGCCATACAGTTACTGATAAACTACCTTGAATATCACCAAAATTTCTTCACAGGTTACATATTTCACTAAGTTGTATCTAAAACCAAAGAGGTATACAAATAAGTCACGCACAGTATGAATTAAATAATATGATTTCATAAAGCATAGCTATAAGAGAATTTATCAGCTTCTCTCACAGCATATCTATTATTCTGAATGACTTCAAAGGCTCCCTCTCTTTCCCTCTTCTTTTCTCCAAATAATTGGCTGTATGTCCACCATCATCAATTGCTTGGCAACAGAAGAAATCACTGTTTTTTGACGATGAAGCCAGAAACTCACTTTTTTAACGTAACATTTCTGTAGGAAAATACTATTATACTGTGTTAGCTCAAGTCTCGGGGTAATTAAATAATGATATATAGACATTAAAAAAAAAAACAAAAACAAAAGAATAACCAGGTTAAGTATACACACAGGAAATCTATTTTACTTCCTACAAAAAGGAGTTAAATTTTCTTTAGTATCAGATATTCTGCTCTCCAGTGGCTTTCAGAAGAGTCTAAACTGGCTAGCTACAAGAACATATGCAATAAATATGCAATAAATATCCCTACTTTGTTCTGGGAGATGCTTATCAATGGCTTTTCAAAGCAAAAGAGGGATGTTAAACAGCAGCAGAAAACAGAACAATAATAGCGTGCAGACACCCCAGAATAACAAAGCAAAATTAAAAAAAAACACCACTACAATGGATTATGGTAAACTGTGTTAAATCTACACATGATTATTTAAAATAAAAGGCATTAATTTAGTTTAAGACCCTTGCCTTTGGAAGGAAATTGCTCATAATCTCATTTAGGTCAGTTTAATTCTGCAGGTTTGCCTTCTTATAAAGATTTAATAGGGTTTAACTATTTTAATCTGGTTAATTCAGGCCAATAATCCAGAGCAGGCCTTCACTGAATGAGTCCTGTATTTGTAGTTGTGACACCAAGCTGCACTTTGGTAATTATTTATGGCACTTATTTACATTCTTTGACAGTGAAGATTTCCTTTTGTAGTTGCTATAATGTATGTTCATACCTGTCCAAAGTTAACTGATTTTCCATATCTTTAAGAACAGTTTTCTATTTTTTTCTGTTTTGATATTATTCAGGGAAAGCATTTTTTTCCTCTTCCAAATACACGTGGAATTGAAGTAACTGTGTGGTTTAAAAACAGTATAAGAGAAGGAGCTTGATGGCATTGTGTACATATACATGTGATGGAAATCTGCATTTGGGAAAAGATTCGGGAAGTCTTTCAAAACAGCAGAGAACAAAATAGTTTTGAAGTGAGCACATTCCCGGAATTATCTCTACCCATGAATAACAAAATTACAGCAGAAGTTCCTGTCAACTGTAATCCTAGTGTCCTAGAAAGTGTTGCATGATAAGGACTTGAGATGCTGCAGATAAGAAATGCACCATACTAACTAACTAAAAAAAAAAATCCAATTATAAATAAGAGACTACTTTATATTGTTTGCCTCCCAGAAATACATTTAGAGCTCAAGGAAAGCATCTTTTCCTTTTTTTTTTTTTAACTTGCATCAAAATCACTAACTATATTTAAAAAGTCCATGTTTTTGAATAAGGTCTCTGCATAAGTACCTTATAATCTGAAAATATTATTTTACTAAATCAGGCAAAGGAATAGAGAAGCATTTTTAAAATTATGCTACTGAGATTCAAATACAGTATTAAAATCATATCTCTAAATTAAAAGCAAGTGACATCTACTTGTAACAAAGCAGTGAAATGAGTGGAATATCTACGTTGTTACACAACGTGCTGGGTGCAGTACAACTCTGCTTGCAAAGTCTCTTCTGCCCCTTTGAGCAACAACAGCTCAGGGCTTTGTTCAAAGTGCGTTTTGCTGCTGCCATTGAGGCTGTTCACATAGCTGCAAGAACTGCAGCAGGGAACGTTTAATTTGAAACGTAACCATTTTTCTTCTGTCAGATCAGTTCCCTCTTCTGTTTCACCACACAGTCTTAGCCCTTGCGAAAGAGAAACAAAGGTGAAAACAAAGGTGTGGGAGCACGAGAAGCCTCACCATTTCTACTGTCAAAAATCCAAATGTAGCCTGAGAAATTCCTAATTTTCCCCAAAGAGTTATTTTGGTTTTGCAATTGCTGGTTTGGATTTAATGCAAAATAATGTAAAATTGGATTGCTTACACTGGCTTTCTGCAAATAAACCTGTTGTTCAGCATGTGTCCTTCAAAATTTTATAGGAATGTAACATCTAAAGGAGAGGTTCTCCTAAATAAAGGGTGTTCTAAAATAAAGTGTTGATAATAGCAAAGGAAAAAATACTTTAATAATCATCTCAGAGAGAAAAAATAATAAATTTAGTAATATATATTATGACTTTACCATAGCCTGTTCTTGAAACTCCTATTTACTTTACTTTTCTGCTTGAAACTTGAGGGATAAATTCCTTAATCTTTAATTCCTCCTTCAGGCTTATAAAAGCAACTCAGATACATGCATCCTACTAACAGCTCTGTAATGGTGCTACACTGACCACAGAAAATCTACTGTTTTGGGAAACATGGGAGAGCTCTGGGACTTCTACTTATGGGACTTCATTCCACATGGAATTTCTCCATTTAATTATCAAATAATTTGTGTCAACTGTCAACTTAAAACAGCTTTTTAGTGTCAGAAAGTTAGTTTCTAAGATAGCAACTACAAGATGTTCTAGTGGTCTTTAGTTGTATTTTAGCAGTGTACAGGGACACAAATATAATGTTCTAAAGTACTTTTAGAAATATTTTGAGCTTTTTTCACTGGCAGAAGCAAAGAATTTCTGTTTTTCATCTCAGTATATTCAGTCAGCAACTGAAATTGTCAAAATTTAATCCGAGATGTTCACACGGGCTTCCACAAGCAAGATTTTGAAGTGAAAGACAGCCAGATTATGTAACAGGATTAAATTTTCATCCAGTCACTCGTGACAAGTTAGTACAAGATAGGAGAAGATATGTTATGATTAGTTAATTATTACATCCTATAATTAAACTACCGAGACGAGATAATTCCTACTCCCTTC
>VZSG01000045.1:264336-290772 GCA_013398315.1 Nothoprocta pentlandii
CCAGCGGCGCCTTCCCGGCCGCGCTTGTTGAGCCGCGGGCCGGCCCCCGAGCTCCATTTGCTCGTAACGGAGGGAGCGCTTTTTAATTTACTTTTTTTCCCCTTCTTTCTGTCACCAAAGCCGGTTCATTTCTAAGATGCTCCTCTAAGATGTCCCTTAAAAATTGGATCTGCTCTGTGCTGCGTGGGTGAGGGAGCTGCAAAGGGAGCCCGGCTCCTCGGCTGGCCAGGGCCGTGCAGCAACTTTACAGAGCTCCCTTGTGCTCCCTGCGTCGCTGTGGATTGGGAATTAGCGGAAAGAGGTGAAAGCGGGAAATAAACGTCGGACAGTGTGTCGTTGTGTTGCGGGGAGGGAAGGAGCGAGAGAAGCTGCAACCAAATAGTGCTGGTAAATAACAAAGCCTGAGTTAGCGTAAAACCGTTACTATATATTCCGCTTTATTTGTTGTTTTGGGGTGTTTCACAACGCTGAAGTTGGTTTTGGTCTGTATTTCTGTCAATAGAAAGTTATTCACATGTGTGCTGTGGAATTCCCCTGTGTTTGGTGTGACAGCCCCGCGGTTGTAACCGGGAATGTTAAATTAGCAGGGGAACGTCCTTATGGCCACCAAACTGTGTGTTCCCTCCTCCCCTCTGCGTGCGACATGCCTGAAGTGCCTTATGTAACAGCCTGGTGCTGCACGGCCCTGCTTGTGAAGCCTGTTGTGGCTCTGGTGTTTGAGGAAGATTTTTTAAAAAGCTTTTGTAGCTGTGTTCTGAAAACATCCCTGCTTTTATATGTCTCCTTTAAGTCATTAAGTGCAGAGCATTTTTTTGCAAATAGTCACTCTGGGCATTTGTGCCTCAGTAACAGTTTCTGTGGTTAAAATAATTCTTATTTCTTAGGATAGAGCAATTCTTATTTCTTAGGATAGAGCAAGAACACTTTTTGATTATGAACGTTGTGTGAGTAAGAGCAAAACAGCTAACAAGCTTTCATGATTTACATCGTAATTATTACTTTTAAAGCCCAGTATGGAAAGGCACAGTGTACGGTATTTTTTTCCCAAAAAGTCTTGTTTTTGCTGTTTTCTGTCTTTTTAACTCTTTCGATTGTGTTACTGAAACAGTGTTGCAACTGTTTAAAAGATAGGGGAGGTATTGAAGAAAATCAATAGAAAAGAAGGCAGGAACAAACAGACCAAACTTAATGCTCCCGCACATTAAGATGCCTTTTCTCATTTTCCTCAACTTGAATCCAACCTAAGTCTATTGAGTGGTTCAGAGGCCCTGTAAAGCACGTTTTGCTTTGTGTTGCACTTTACCTGGTTATTCCACGTGAGGTGGCGAGGCCGAACAACACAATTGCTCTGCGAGGTCTCCTTTGCGTCAGGTTTTCCTTGGCCGAGCGGGACAGATGCCCGATGCCCAGCTGTATTCCTGGCCTGGCTGGTGCTGAATGTGTCCTCAGTGAGACCTCACTGAGGGCGGCTGGGTGCCTGCGGGTCCCTGCCTAACTGGAGGGAGAGGCTGCTTTCTGTGCGCCACACGTGGAAATTATTTAGCCCCCCACAGCCAGGGGCCTGAGTTTGCTCTGCCTGAAGCTGCAGGACACAGTAACAGAGGGGGATGTTGGCATCCCTGGGCAGAAAGGGGCTGTGGTGCTGCCCTTGGTTCTAGTGCTGCATTTCAGTCTTCAATTTGCAGGATCTTCTTCGTTCCGGGAGCTAAACTTGACTGCAGATTTCCTGCTCCAGAAAGCAGTTTTCTGTATGGAAACACTACTGAACGGTTCATGCTTTCATTTACAAAGTCCTGTTGTCACGGTTTCCGATTTTGCTGATCATTGTTTTGAAATAGGAAGGCATAAATGATGGATTAGTTTTGGCTGAGTTTGTCCAATGTTTTGAGTTTCTTGCCTTGTTATATATTATCTTCTGCTAGTGTCATGAAGAAGAGGGGAAAGTCGATACCGTAATACATAATGGGGTCTATTAGCAGAGAGCAGTTCTGATCAGGTCTGCACCTGAACCAGGGCTTGTAAAGCAGCTCGTACTGCCACACACTGCTCAGGATCTGCAACAATCCTATCCACAATCTGCATGATTTTATTGTGATAGAATTTTTGTGCTGTTTGTGCTGTACAGAGATCTAATTTAAGATTTCTGTCACCCAGTAATTGCAGCAATACTCAACCTGCTGATGTATGGCAAGAGGATATGCCATCTTAAAAACATCTATGCAGTGCTCATGTTTTACTTAGCTTTGTGGAGAAGGGTGTGCAGTAGTTGGGCTTTAAGGTGAAGGCTTTTAATTCCTATTGGGAGTATTTATAATTATTGGGAGCTGTCACTGTCAGTAAGGAACAGTTACCAGGATCATTGGTCAGCCAAAGATCATCAGTTCCCTGCAGAATTAGCTCTCGTCTCCATCAAGTGTATATGTTTTTTTCCTCTTTTCTTCATTCATATCTAAGTAAATAGTCTGGACAGCTGTTGGCAGTAATAGAGGGAATTAATCTCTCCTAGTTCACAAATCTTCGCAACTGAATTTGCAGTGGGACAGGTGCTCTGCAGGATGAACCGCATGTCTTTGCCCATGAGGTTTGTGTGTTTTGCTGCTTTGGGCATCTCTGAGAAATACCACGTCAGCCCGAAGCGGTGGTGATCACCAGGCTTGGGGGTTAGAACGGAAAGTGAGACTGTCCACAGTTGTCAGACCTTCCTCTTCAGAATATCCACGGCCAGTATTGTGTCTGTAGATTAAACTGAATCTTCCATGTTCTGCAGAAAGTTCTCTCTGTTCTGGTCGAACGGGATATTGGAGATCACTCGGCTTTTGTTCCAAGGATCAATTTTGCTTTGCAAGCTGCTCTACTACTTGTTGTGTTCAAAGCCTTGGTGCCTAAAGAGACACACAGACATGTCCTAAATTACTAGGAATATTCTTTAAAACTTACCTTGAGCACATCAGAAGTGATAAAACACAGACAACAAGAGAATTGTCTTGCCCTGTCAGGGAAAGAAGTGACCAGGAAGAGGCATATGTGGGCTTTTCCTAGGAGGTTTTCCCTGCACTGGTGCTGGCACAAACTTGTTTCCTCCTTATCTTCTGCTTGTGTGACTGGGTCTCTACCTGTTAAAAAAGGTGACGTTGGTTACTGGCAGTGTAATTCCTGACGTTCCACAGGGTGAGTTAAAACATGTGATAAAGTAACTAATATCAATTGTTCCCTGACTTGTTCTTAGCCTTCTTTGGTTTGCTGACTTCAGTAAGTTGAGCTTGCAGTGTTGGTGTTTACAGCGGGAGCTGCAGAAATACAGCACTGATGCAGGATGGGCTCCACGTGGGAGCGGTGTCGGCAGGCAATTCCTCTGCTCCCTTTGTGTTCCATGTGATTCTTCTCTTTCCTTTAGCTTGTCTTTCTCCATGAATCATACAAATATATACATGTTTGTATGTTGGCTCTTCTTTTTTAAGAAGAACCGTACATATTGACTCTTCTTTTTTAGTATTAAATGAGTTACATGCAGAAAATGAACTTTTATATGTACAGTTTTGCTTTGCTTTACATCCTGTTCGTGCAGATAGAGAGGAAGAAACGTTGATAAACAGGTAATTTTCTAGCTTTGAAAGTGGATGACAAGAGTCAAGATACCTTTACTGTTTGCCTTGTGTAACTGTTTAGAATTGAGGCAAACAAGTTTCTGGTTGCAAGAGGGATTGTAAGAATAATTTGGATGAAAGAGGTGCTTTTATGGCTGGCATCTGAGACAGTTTTAATTCATCTGCAGTGAAATTGATCACAATTGAGGCAATGTTAAGCAACATACTTGACTGTGCAAATTAATTAAGGGAAGTTATTTTTGTCTACACATCTTGGGGGTGCAGATAAATAAGTAGGAATAAGACAAAACAATCGGCTTTGAATAGAGAGTTGTACCATGTGCACATGCCCCTTGTGTGCCTGCCCTTCTTTCACCTGTGCTGCCAACTTGTAATAGTTCCACTGCCTTAGTTATTATGGAGAAGCTGGATCTGCACATCCTCAAGTGTCAATATATGATTTGTTTTTTGATATTTATATTAGAAGTGATAAATAGATACAGTTGTTGTTACAGAGGACTTCCTTGATGTCTTTCCAAGTCACTAGTGTGGAATGTTGGGGTTGCATGAAATGAGTGAACTAAAGGCAAATTCATCCAGATCTAGACATAGGCGAGACATTTGTGTTTATGAGATATTGCCATTGTTAATTTAGTGGTCCGAAATATATTTTCAATACTTTTCTTATTTTTGTATGGAATAATTTTCCTCTTGGCATATGTATCCCAATTTCTTTCCAGATAAGCTGTTGTTATTCAGACTAGGGATTGATATCTGTGGGAGAAAATCTGATGCATAAAATAATGGGGACAACATAGTTACAAAAGGTTTTTCATGGTTATTTCCTTTCTTGGAAAAAGAGACTGAGTATTACTTATACATCTAAGCAGAGAACACCTGAACAACTCATGTCAATGAACCATTCTGGCCACTGGTAAGAATATGTTGTGGGCTCTGCCTCTCTCAGCATGTTGGTATTGAAGCTCATGATGAGAAGTGAGGAGAAGCGGGGACCTTGCAGTGCTCTCCTTAACTTTCTAGTGGCATCAGGGAAAGTCATTGGGCTCTTGGACTCGTTTTAGTTTTGTGTGTTACAGTAGCACTGACTCCCAAGGCCTTGGTGTGGTGTTGCTTCCATGCTTTCCTTCCCAGTCCTCTGGAAAGATTTAACCATTTGTAGAGCTGAGAGCTCTCCAGTGGTTTCCATATTTCAAATCACTCTGAGAAAACATGTTTCTGTTACCAGGTGGGATTTTGAGAGTTTACTTGGTGTGTGTTTGTGTGTATGTGTATTTTGCCTTTGTTCTTGTTCTTCTAGTATGAAATTGTAACTTTATGCAATCATACACAACTATGTGTGGCCTTGCAACCATACTTCAGCTGGTCTTTAAGGTTATACATGCTATTTAAATTTCAGACTGTTCAACTTCAGTAGTTGTAAGTTCATTATATGAGAGACGTGAAGAGAATCAGTAACTGATGTGGACTGTTTTGAATCAGATTGAAATGACAAATTAACAATATGGGATTAGGTTAGAAGTTCAGTTTCACTAACTTAGGTCTGCATTGTTTGGAGTAATCAAGCAGAAAGACAGTGATAATGTAGAAATTGGAACGGAGATGTTCTGACAACATCTGGTAGAACTTTAATCCTTACCTGAAACTTCTTCAGTATGTTCCCTAAAGCTGTAATGTATTTTGTATGATGCGCTTGGTCTTGCTGTGAGACTTAGTCCTTCTGACACAAAGGCAATCTACTACATATTAACAGCCTTTTTTTCCTTCTTTATTTCAGTATCATCTCTACATCTCCAGAAAGTGAATGTTCAGGATAACATGTCCAATGTGTCAGAAGAAAGAAGCATTAGACAACAGGACATTAAGAAAGGACTGCAGTTTATAGAGTATGTATTCTTATGCTTTCATGTTTATCTGTGTATATCTATGAGATGGATGGCTCGGGGAAGTTCTTTTAACATAGACAGACAGAAATCCTGTACTAACTTTGATATCATGAAAATCTTCAGCTACCTCTAAAAATGCTAAGTGGCGTGGCTCACTACTGCATAAATGTTTCTGCTCTTTGGAGCTAAAATATGATGAATCCAAAAAATCCAAAGTTAGTTTTTCAGTACTAAATCAGTTAGATGAGTGCTAAATCCAGAGGTCCTTGATAGCTTAAGCTGATCATGAAACTTCTAATGAAATGATGCTGTTAAGGCACTCCTTGTTTAAGACAAACTTTTCACAGAATCACAGGATGGTTGAGGTTGGAAGGGATCTCCAGAGATCATCTAATCCAACCGACTTCTCCAGCAGGGACACCCAGAGCACAGGGCACCTGGTTGCATCCAGGCGGGTTTGGAAGATCTCCAGAGAAGGAGACTCCACAACCTCCCTGGGCAGCCTGTGCCCGGGCTCTGTCACCCTCACAGTCAAGAAGTTCCTGCTCATATGGAGATGAAACTTCCTGGGTTTCCACTTATACCTATTGCCTCTTGTCCTGTCACTGGCCACGACTGAGAAGAGTTTGGCCCCTTTCTCCCTACATTCACCCTTGAAGTATTTATATACTGAGGAAATGAGGAAAATTAGGAGAAAAAAAAAAAAAAGATGTTTGAAAGAAATTGTTTAGAAGCAGGTTCTCAGAAGTCCTGAAGAGGACGGATTCCTATCCTCCTTCCTGAAGGCTGGCAAAAAAAGTACTTTGTTTGACAGATAATCTGTCATTTCCTGATGCTTATAGAAAGACTGCAGTTCTCATAGATAAGTTGTTTCTGCACAGTGGGGAAAGAAAATATTTTAAACAAACAACACAGGTTTTAAACTTTAAAAATCTTAACCAGTTTTGACATTGCTCTACAAGATATTATATTACTTTAAATGTATCATTAGTATTAGGAAAATAGAGAGTTGTTTAATGAAAACTATCCTGGAGAACTCCCATCTTGTTTGGTGCAGACAACAGATAATATTTAGGGGTTTAGTGAAACTGTCTTATATGAACCAGTATTCTCCAGGGTAGTTATCTCTTGAGCAACGTGTACCATAGGACTTTTTTTTTTCTTTTCCCTAGGTCTACTTTGCCCTATCCAGGGACACAGGAACAATATGAGGTAATGAAATTACCTGTGCATTTCCGGAAGGTTTTTTTAAATTGAACTATCTTGTTATATTCTACTTGCTTGTTTTTTAATCATGGTTTAAGTAATTGCTGTGCAGTAAAGAATAATTTGCAATGTCTGAATATTGAAACTGGATGAGTATGGTACAGATATTCATATACTTGGGTACTCAGAAGTCATTTATATAAGAACACATTAACTTTACTGGTACTAGGCTGAATTTTAGCATTCATTAAGTAAAACCATGTGCTGTTCTGGGTGAAGTTTAGCGTTATCATTGAAGAAGTGAGATAGCAAGGACATCAGTCATCTTTTCTGGTTTTGTAAGTATTATTATTTTGGAGAGTTTTTTTGGCCAGTATTTTCATACCCTTTCATCCAAGTAATAGATTGTTTCATTAGATTTGATAACATTAAATTAGAATGTAATCTTTCAAGCTTTAGTTCAATTCCTTTTGTTGCAAAAGAAGTTTTTGTATCCTTACGATTTGTTCTTTGCTGTGGCTGCTGTTTGCTAAAAGCATACAACAAACACGCATATCTTTCTTTAAAAAAAATCAAAATTATTATTTTTTATCAGTAGCACAGCCTGTCTTTTATATCCATATATTGAATATTAGAAATTTTCTTAGAAAACTGACAGAAGAAAAGTACTGGAGAAAAATTGTTAGAATACTGTCAGAAGAAAAATGCAGGTACAAGTTTTGCATTTTTTGATTCTGTATAAATTTACTGTTTAAATACATTGGGCAGTGTAGAAAATAGGCAGCAAATATTGCTGTTCATGAACGATTCTTCTCTTTGTTCCAGCTATTTATACGAGAGCTTGTTAGAAATCTCTTTAATGAAGGAAATGATGTATATCGAGAAGGTGATTGGAGAGGATCACTGAGCCACTATACAGAAGCTATAAACATAGCAGATTATGCTAATTCTGAAGAAATCCATGTTTCTGATGATGTCCTAGAGAAGCTGCATGTAAACAGGATAGCATGTTACTCAAATATGGTAAGCTTTCTAAATTCTCATTTCTCAAAGTGAGTGCATTAACAGAGTGTAAAGGCACGTAACACAGTGAGGAAGGAGCTATTGGTTTTGGTTTCAGAATAGGCCTGTTTCACATTCTCTTTGACAGATGCTTTAATTCTTTCTAGAAGTACAGTCATCTAGATATCTTTAGTTGCTAATTTTAGGATAATCGTACTAATATAAGAGTCATACTAGATTTGGAAGTTGACAGAACAGTATTTTAGTCTGTTGCATATATACTGCTGATGGCATCAGAATCTGCGGCTTTGTGAGCAAAAGTGGTTCTTGTGAAATAACTATTTGCATCTTTCTTATTGGATTTACATGGATGATAGCCCAGCCTCTTTTCAGTTGGGTAAATTGGTGGCTTAGCAAAATTCATATATGCAATGTACAGTGGCCTTGGTGAATGTTGTGTGATGTTTGAATACCTTCATCTAATACAGTTCAAATTCTGTTCCAAAGATAGTTCTCACAAACTAGTTCCCTTTTTCCCTTATAGGGTTTGCATGAAAAGGTTCTAGAAGACTGTGAAATAGCATTAAGGTTGAATGAAAACAATTTCAGAGCTCTCTACCGGAAAGCTAAAGCTTTGAATGAGTTGGGAAGGTATAAAAAAGCTTATGATGCTGTAGCAAAATGTTCTCTTGCTGTGCCCCAAGTAAGTAAACTGTATGTATTTTGATTGTTTTAAAAGAATTTATACAGAAAATATATAGTCACGTCAGGTACCATTCTTATGCAGTAAAATAATTTTATTCTGCCAAGCACTGATGTTTGTTGTGAAAGTGATGAAGACTGATAGCAGGAATTACAGCCTCTAAGATCAGTTTTGGGCACTAGCTTTCAACAAGAGAAATGAGAAATTGCACTTTACAATGTGAAATTTGCATTATATAAAAAATTGTATTATAAAATGCAAATCAGAATGTAGTGAGTAAGGATGGTTAGGAAATTCCCTTTAGAAAGACACTCTTGATTTGAACTATAATGCTTATAAATGCTTATCTTTATAACCTGCTGAAAATAGAATCATAACAAGGCAGAAAGTTGGGGTTTTTTTTCCCTTTCCTACATCAAAATTCTAGTGAAATGACTAGCCAAACTGAGAAAAGGTTTCAGCTGCACTTCTAGAGTTTATCTGAATGTCTAAATTTGGATTAGGAGACTGAATTCACACATCCAGATCTGAATGCTTGGCCTAAAGCTTCTGTGCTTTTATATAAGTTTTATAAATATCTCTCTTTCTACCTATAGGACGTGGTTTGAAAACTAAACCTTACAATAATGTAAATAAGTGGCTATCATTACTAGGAAAGACTGCAATATCACCAATGTTTAACTCGGCTTCTCTAGCTGTATGATGCAATTCCTGCCAAAATACGGAGTTCCTGTATTTAGCAATATTATCTTATCAGTTGAAATGCCAGTGAGAAATGCGGCTCTCAAATTGTAAAAATACTTTAAAAATATATAATATGAAACCTGCCTCACATAAGATGCTTAGAACTTCTCCAGCTTTAAAATTTTTTACAGTATTTTTACTTAGAGTAATTGGAAGATAAGGATCCTATCTGTTTCCTGGTATATTTTTGTCATTGCAAACACAGGAGTCAGTTTGCTTGAGGGCAGCTTCTGTATTTTTTCTCAGTTAGCTAGCAGTCTTTTCTAGAAATGAGAGAGTAAAAAAGTGTTATGGGACATACTATATAATAGATCTTGCAGAATATAAACCTTTTGAGATGTAAATGCATGCCTTTGACTAGATACCTTTAAATTATGAAATTTGAATTATTATTATATCTTTTAGGATGAAAGTGTGATTAAGCTTACTCAAGAACTTGCTCAAAAACTAGGGTTAAAAATAAGGAAAGCATATGTAAGAGCAAAGGTAAGATGTTGTTTAAATTTTGGAAATACAATGAGCTTTCTGTCCCCTGATACTGATTTTGAACTTAATAAGGATATGTTTTCATTGCAGCCACCTTCCTCAGGCCCGATTTCTAATGATATATCATCTAAGGTAAGGTTTTTTATGTTCCTAGTTGAAACTTTAAACTACAACAAATAGTTGTTTCATAAATTCTCAATGAGTTAAGTGAAAATGGTGCAATTTGTAATTTATTTGAAATGTTATATTCTGGACGACTTTGGGGTTCTGTCAGTCTTTGTGTTCAATTTTACTATGTATTTATCACAGATTAGACATCAGATTATAATTCAAAGTATCTTTGTAGAATAAACATTAGCTAAAACATTAAATTTAATGCAATGAATATGCTTGCTTTTAATATTTTGAGGCAAAGCTGTGGTTAGCAGGCATGTCTATTTAATTACAGTGGATGCTGGGATAAAGTACCTTTTATTTATTCATTTGTCCAAATTTGACCTTCACTAGCAGCTGAATTTGCATTTATCTTGCTATTTGTAGTGTGTTTGAGAAGAACTAATTAGGAGTTCTTCTTCATTGTTATTTTATAGACCTTTTCTATTAACTGACTAGAATGAATAAAAACACGAGCAGAAAATTTAAACTAATATTTCCTTTTTTTTTCATTTACTGAATTATCACCCTCATTCCTCTTGATTGATTCCAAACTCTTTAGTGATACGAGAATTGGATTTCAGTCTGCAAATTACGGCTCTATTTAACAAAATATTTGACTTTTAAATTTTATTGGACTTCTTAACTTCCCATTGCACAAGCCCTAATTTTGAGGAGTTATGCTCAACATGTAAATTTATATATTTAGCATATATTTGACAAATATATTTTATATATTTGATTAGTTTTCTTCAAAGTATTGAGAGATATTTTTTCTCATTTGCAGAATTCTTCTGTGGAAGATATTGAGTTAGGTGAGTCTTGTTGGATTACAACATTAAAGCTAGGAAACTAGCATTAATGCATCTCTAGTTGCGCTTGTTAGGAAATTTCTGTGTTAAGAAAATTCATCTTCTTGTTTGAAAGATCTGTGACAAAATGTCTGAAAGCACGAATTTAAGTGGCTGAACTGATGTCTCTTGGGTGTCTTGATGTGATGATAAATGTCACTAGTGTTATGATAGTCTCATGGATTTGGAAAAATCGAGGGGAAAATATGGCAAAGATTTAGTAAAACAAAGTCTGTAGCTTTTTTTCTGACTTCTTTTTTGGTTTTGTTTGAGCAGTGTATAAACACTGTACCTACATGCACATACAAATTCTGAAGTTAATGAAAGCTGAAAACGTTTGATTTGGTTTTGCTTAACCATCTTTCATGTATCTTCATCTTCCCTTCTCCCTTCCCCTGTAGTCAGGTTAACAGTTATGAGAGATTTTTTTACATCTTTGAATAAAAATTCTAGTCCTTCTAATCTTACCTGTTTCAGATTTATCTGAACAGAAGCAAGAGATGATTTCTGCTGCTGCTTCATCCTCGAATTTTGCTTCTGAAGTATCTAAAGATTTGGCACCAGTACCTGTACCATCCTTAGCTTCGGTTATGCCTCTTCAAGTGGAAAAGGTTTCTTTGCCTTCTGCAGTGTTGGCAAATGGAGGAAATGTTTCTTTCTCTCTGCCAGAAGCGTGCTTAGATTGTGGAGATGGAGATATAATTATTGGGGAAGAACTTGATGAACTACTTGATTCTGTGCCTGACCCAGATGAAAGTGTAATGGTAATATTTTTTTTTTGTCTTCCTTCTCATTAAGACATTGCTTTTGTATGATATCTTGTATTTTTATAAATACTAGGAATAAAGTGTGGATTATCTGTCCTAAATTCACTGAGCTGTATTTTCATGTAGCACTCTTGGCACTGGCAGGTGCTGATCCTTGTTAAATGTGGCTGTAAAGGTATTGGGACCCCATGTCCCTCCTAGGCAATTGTGTGGCTTTACGTGCTGGAAAACCCTGAGTGAGGTTTCTAGGGGAAGGAGACAACTGCCAGAAATAGAAATCCTATGAGAAGTGAAGCAGACACTTGAAGCCTTAGCAAGGATGTACTTGTGCAGGACAGGTAGGGCCTCTACGTGACAGCCCCAGCGTAGCTACAGACGCTGGAGCAGAGCACAGGCCCGTGGCCTGACCCCACACTCAGCTAGTGCCCCTGCAGCATGAGCCGTGTCCAGTCCTATGTCCTCGATAACCAGTAGGAGAGTATCGTTAGTCTGATTTCTGGAAGTCTGATTTCTACAAGATACTGATAGAGTATCTTTTAGTAGAGTGAGGAGGCATTTGAAGTATTTGAAATTGCTCATTCCAGAGTTAAAAGACAATATGAAGTATTTTGAGTTTGTCAACTGATGATGAAAGTGAGAGCTCTGCTGATTGCTGAGCAGAGAGGGCTGAGCTTATTCAAAAGGTAACTTACTCTGCAGTGGCCGTGCTGTTCAGCTGGAGCCCTTAGCATCTCGCTGTTAAATGAAGCTGGCAGATTTAATTCTTCACTTGGTTGTAGCTTTAATTGCTGTGCATGTAGTTGTACATAAGACAAACCCAGTTCTCAGATCAACCTTATGTGATATCTTTAAATCCAGAGTGCTTGGACTCCTAGATTTAGGTTTTATATTCTTTGTTTTGTGATATGTATTTCAGAAATGTGGAAAAAAGTATTTTTAAGTGATCCTAGGAAGCTTATCCTAGTGAAAGCTGCTAGGACGTGCAGTCTTGCTAGACAGACTGCAATGGAGTGCAGTGTGGAAACTGCATTGAAACTGATGGTTTTGGTACCAGGTGAAATCTGATGTTGCCCCCAATTCTGTTCAGACCGATTTAGTCAACCTTGTGACTAGGCAGGAGCCTCTCAGGATGGCAAGGAGGAGGAACCACAACCCTCTTGCTTGGTTGGGTCCTTGAGAAAAATGTTCAGAGAGATGTTATTTTCTTTGGAAAAAAAAAAAAAAAGGTGAATTGGCCTATAGCAACGCTGTGCCTGATCACTTATTCTTTTACTATATTACAATTTGGAGTATTCATTAATCTTAATTTAGTGGAATTCCTCTGGGTTTCTGATTCTGCCTAGTCTTTCCTATGGACTTGCGTATTTAATATTGAAAAGTCAGTTCTGGTGATTTGAATTGTGAAAAAAAGGTAAATCTGTCATTAAGCTAATGGAACTTCTTACGTAGTTGATTTCAGGGTAAGTCCTTGCAGGATTATGATATTGAGGTTTGATTATGGTAATTATAGATTATATACCTTTTTATAGGATTGTGAAAATGTTACAAAAAAGAACGCTACTGAGAGCTAGATGATTACAGCTAGATTATTACAAGTTATTAGTGTGTTATGGTTTTTTTTTCCTGTCTGTGAACTTTTTTTCCTCTTAATCTCTCTCCAGCAAACTACGGGCGTCCGGGGGCCTATTCCATCAGGAAGTGTAGCTACCAGTGTACCTTTCTCTGCCTCTTTGTTGGGGACGTTGCCTGTTGGTGGAGGATTTGTTCCCTCACCTTCTCTTTCAGAAATCTTTTCACAGCCTTTGGCTTCTTCACTGGAAAATTTCTGTTCCTCATTAAGCACCTTTTCAATCAGTGATCCAAAAAGAGGTAAGGAATGTTTTATATTTTTTGAGGGTATTGGTAGTCAGGGTTGGTTATAAACAAGAACATAAAATATGGCTGTTTACTTGGGGTCTGTGTAAGCAATTATGAGGCACCTTCTGTTGGCTTTTCTTTGTGTTGCTGACTTTTTTTTTTGTATAAGTTAGTTGTTTAAAGTTAAACATGTTAACTTCATGGCCTTTTTAAAAACAAAGGTAATCTGACAATTTAAACTATATGTTATAATTGAGCAATGAACAAGAATTCCAAAAGGCTACTGTATATGCCTACCCTGATGGATACCAGTATTACATATTTATATTCAGACTTTAGGGATTATGATTGTGCATTAAAAATGGATAACCAAATAACCAAAAATAGGCAATATTCAGTTCCAGTGAACTGAAACAGAAAAGTTTGATTTTAATCATCAATGAAGTTTACCACAAAATAGACGAATGCATTTAACCCTCTTTCATCTCCTATCTCTTGAAGATTAGCTATTGCTCATTTAGCTACAGTTTTTGTACTGCGCTGCTCTTCATCATATGTCGGGGGAGCTACTGTTTATCTTAATCAGATGATTATACTGAAGATCTTTCAGTTTAGATGTGTTACAAGGTGCTTCAAGATTTAGAAACAAAAACAAACGTAGCGAGCAATGTCTTTGCTGTTTGTCAGAAAAGCAAACCTTTGTGGCTTTTGCTTCTCAGGAAGGATAGATAGTCTTGAAATAAAATGTTTTGGGAAAGTGAAATAATAATATTTTTTAAAATCCTTTAGATATCTCAAGCTCAGTTTCTAGAGATGCTACGTCAACACTTAATAGCAATAATTCCACTTTGTTTGTAAGTATTTTTCATGTTTTCTTTCACACTGATAAATCTTTAATATCTTGATGGCTTAAAGTAGATCTGAATTATTACAGCGGAATTCTTTTTTATTTATTTTTAGCTAGCACTTCAAAATATGATTTTTGACATGGAAAATGTGGTACAGTAGCTCACAGCAACAGAGATTTCACAGGGAAAAATGAAACAATTTACTAGGATTTTCAAAGGTTGTTTAGATGGGCAAACACTGACTACTGTTGTAGCCTCTTTTCCGTTCTGGGGAACTTACCGTAAATTACTGCAGAAGCTTAAAATAATCAAACTGTGACTAGATGGGATCCCTCTTGTCATTTGTGTTCCAAGCGTGAGGAATCCTGGAGCCCGTCTGAGTACAGCAGGAGAGCAGAGGCTGCCTCCTGCCTGTGAATCCCCCTGCTCTGTGCTTTGCAGCTGTGCAGTGCCTTTCTACAGGCCATAACTCTGCAGCTTCAGAGCAAGAGGGACAAGCCTCACAACTGCTGTTCTTCTACCTGTACTTGGTCGAGTGTTCTTATCCCTCAGATTAAACCTGAGAGTATAAGGCTTTCCTAAAAACCTCATGTCCCCTCTTTAGGTAGTTAAGTTTGCTTGGAAGGTACATATGTGTAGTCTTGCTTGTGCTTTGAGGAAAAACTTCAGTAAGTATTAGTTGTAGAGAAATTAAAGTAAGATTGCAAGATCAAAGAAAATGTGCTTTCTTCCAACAGATGAATGGGCCTAGTAGCTTGTTTGGTTCCGAAAATTACATGGGAATTGCAGGTCAAACTAGAAATGACTTCTCAAATGTTTTTAGCAGTACAACTGCTAATATACCTGTATCTTCAGCATTGGTGGGACGAAACCCACTAGAAGGCACCCATGAGCTGAGGCAGGCCTGCCAGCTGTGTTTTGTCAAAAAAGGTAAGGGGCTTTGGCACTCACTGGGGTTCATTATAAAAATTCATAACATACACTTAAAATATTAGTATTTGTAACTTTAAATACTGTTGGCTTACAAATGGTATTCAGTTCTGACTTAAGATTAAAAGATACGGTATGATCGTATTAAGGAACCAAAAAAATGTTTCAGCCACTCTTTTATCTTCTTCTTTCCTGTCTTGATTTCTTCTCCTAATAGATTCTTGTTTCCTAAAACCACCACAAGTCACTACATCCTTTCCCCAGCCTGTAGGTTTACTGTGTAAGGTCATTCATGTTCTGTATTCACTTTCCTCCCAACGCCCAGGGTTCTGTGAAGAATGACTCCTTTGCTCAAGACTAAAAATATTTGCAATACCCACTCTGATTGGCCTTGGGGAGTTGAACTGCAGTTCAAAGTACCTGGTAACCTTCACCTGCCATCTGTTTTATTGTTCTTTCCAACTAATTCTAAATCATAATCATGAGGCTTCCAAACCTTAGTAATAATTAACTCCACTGTGTTGACGCGGAGGTTCTTAACCTGTTTTGGGGTTTAATATATCTAATCTTTTAGGTCTCAGCTATAACACAGCTGTATTCTAAGCGCAATACCTATTATCAAGACTAATCTTAAAACTAAGAATTGTATTTCAAGTTACAGCTATCATAGAGTCATAGAATCCTTAAGGTTGGAAGGGACCTTTAGAAATCATCTAGTCCAACCCCTGTGCACACACAAGGTCACCTGGAGCATGTGGCACAGGCTGCGTTCAAGTGGGTTTTGAAGATCTCCAGAGAAGGAGACTCCACAGCCTCTCTGGGTAGCCTGTTCCAGTGCTCTGTCACCCTCACTGTCAAGAAATTTTTCCTTAAGTTACTGTTGAAATTCTGGTGCTTCAGTTTGTGGCTGTTTCTTCTAGCTCTATCCGTGGTCACCACTGAAAAGAGGCTGCGCCATCCTCCTCACTCCCTCCCTTGAGGTATTTGTATACACTGATCAGATCCCGCCTCAGCCTTCTCCAAGCTGAACAGGCCCATCATTGATATAATTACAGTAATACACTACAACATAGTAACAGATACTTCCAAAGTGCTTTATTGACACATTCAAGGGATGACTATTGTAGTTTCATCAACTTTAAAAAATATTTAAAAAAATATTTTTACAAGAAAAGTTGGTAAAGTGAGGTTTTAAAAACTCATAGAACACATGCTACTAAAAGCAGGAGCTATAAAATGTTGGTGGAATCACTTAACATGTCTATATCTTGACTTTTTATATCAAAACATCTGTTTCTTCTGTTTCTTTCTATCTCTCAATGCTTTTGTGTCCCCTGCTTTTTCTGCCTCCTCCCGAAATTGTACTGTTTCATTCGGCTTCTTGACTGGGCCACAGTCCTGTGCTTGTAAGTCCCGAAGTAGAAAAAATTCACTGAGTATTGATAATCTTAAAAGGCACTCCACAATTTCTTCTTTTTTGTGGTAATGTAATCTTCACTATAGTAGAAACTTAAAAAGGGAGTTTAAATCCAGATTCATTTTTGCTTCCAAAGCTGCAAGGTCCTGAGACTAGCATTTATATTTTGATATGTGTTTACATTTTTAGCTGATTTTTTTTTTCCTGGACATAGTAACTGTTCTAATATAATAAAAGCTGAGGGTTAAGAGAGCCATTTACTGGATCTTGGAATTTATTCATGTGCATTTGCTTATTATAGAGGAGAGCAGTTTAAATCCTAAAATAATATTAGGAAAACATATGCTTTGCCATTTGAAAAAACGCTGCTGTGCAGAGGTACTTGCAAGGTTTAGAGAGGAAAAAAAAAGGCGGAGGGCAAGAGATAACAGTGATTTTTGGTATTTTGTTTTTCAAGACTGGTCGTATTGTAAGTATTCAGTTTTCTGTGTTCTGCTCAACTAGCTTGTTAATGGCTTTTGGCTCTTCAGACTTTGAGATGCAAGTCTATATGTTCTGTACGGGCTGTTTGTATATCTTGCCAATATCTATATGGTAGCGTTAAGAGGAAGCTGCAGTTTACATGTTGATGATTTTTTGTGTTTTTTTTCAGGTCCCAAATTGCTGGATTATGCTTACCATCCCAGTTTAGAGCATAAATGTAAGAAGGATATTCTAATTGGCAGAATAAAGAACTCTGAAGATAAGTCATGGAAGAAAATACGTCCAAGACCGACAAAGACACAATATGTGGGACCATATTATATATGCAAAGGTATGATCTTATAGGTAATATAACATTAATGCCTATGCTGAAAGTAATATAGTTTGTATTTTTACACAGGAGTTTGGGATAAGTTTTCTTGTTCATAGGAGGCTTTTATTAAAAATGTTTGAAATAGAGCTTGTAAAGATTTTATGGAGTTGAACTTCCAATAGAAATGGTATGAAAGCAATTTCAAGTTCCCTGTTATCATTGTAGATGTTGCTGCAGAAGAAGAGTGCCGATATCCAGGCCACTGCACGTTTGCCTATTGCCAAGAGGAGATAGATGTTTGGACCCTGGAGCGCAAAGGAGCCTTTAACCGAGAAGCTCTTTTTGGAGGAAATGGAAAGATTAATTTTACTGTATCCCGACTTCTTCAAGAACATCATGGATTATTTATGTTTCTTTGTGAGGTGCTGCTTTATTCTAATGTTACACTAAAAATAATAATAGATAATAAAATTACCTAATGAATTATGGAGTCGTTAAGGCTGGAAAGGACTTTTAGAGATCATCTAGTCCAGCCCCCCTGCACACACAAGGTCACCTAGAGCATGTGGCACAGGGCTGCGTCCAAGCGGGCTTTGAAGATCTCCAGAGAAGGAGACTCCACAACCCTGGGCAGCCTGTTCCAGTGCTCTGTCACCCTCAATGTTAAGAAGTTTTTCCTTAAGTTCCTGTGGAACTTTTGGTACTTTGGTTTGTGGCCATTTCCTCTAGTTCTATCAGTGGCCCCCACTGAAAAGAGGCTGCGCCATCCTCCTCGTTCCCTCCCTTGAGGTATTTATAGACACTGATCAGACCCTCCCTCAGCCTTCTCTTCTTCAAGCTGAACAGGCCCAGCTCCCTCAGCCTTTCCTCATGGGGCAGATTCCAGGCCCCTGATCATCCTCATAGCCCTGCGCGGGACTCTCTCCAGCAGCTTCCACATCTCTCTTACATGCTTTGGTTCATGACTAGAGTGAAATATTGAAGTGCACATTTGATAATAATGCAACTAGCCTTAGAGTCAGAGATTAGTTTAAGTCTCTGTTAGAATCTTTAAGGCA
This sequence comes from Nothoprocta pentlandii, assembly GCA_013398315.1. Taxonomy (NCBI): domain Eukaryota; kingdom Metazoa; phylum Chordata; class Aves; order Tinamiformes; family Tinamidae; genus Nothoprocta; species Nothoprocta pentlandii. Next base: position 282,643 of record VZSG01000045.1, read on the forward strand.
AATTATATTTTTAAATGTATGAAATATGTATTCTAAAATTACTTGGTTTTTGTATTTCAGAAATGCTTTGATCACAAGCCCAGAATAATAAGCAAAAGGAATAAGGATAATTCATCTTCTTGTTCTCATCCTGCTATGCATGACTTCGAAGATAACAAGTATGTCTGTTTAAATTTCAAATCAAAGGCAAAGGCTTCAGGTCATTTTTGAGAATTTTGATAAGACAAAGTTACTGGACAAGGATTGTCCCATATAACTAAATTGAGAGTCCCATATAACTAAATTGAGCTAGCGGGTATTAATTTTTTTACTTCAGTCCCACTGCTTTTACTGTCGCTTTATGAATAGCTAATCTGCCTGGTGAGCTGCATTGATAGAATGACAGATATGACATTAAATGAATATAGGATCCTAGTATCTTAAATGCACTCTTCAGTCTGATTTGCTTAGAGTTTTGGATTTTTGCTTTTTCTTAATTGGCTTGGACTAGTCAATTAAGAACAGGTTTACCTTAAGTATGGCAGCTGAAGTACCCCATTAATTTAGTGACAAGTAGTGTGCTGGAAGGTCCTTTAATGATTCTTTGAGAGCTAAGAGAGTCTTACTCTATTATATTAGCAGTAATCTAATGATAATATTGCTAATATATTAGCAATACATGGCTAATAATGTTAAATTTCAGAAATTTAATAGACTTTTTTTATATGACAGAAACTTAGGTTTTTATCTAATGGAGCGTTTTAATTGCTTTGTTCAAGTGTTGTCACTTTCCTGTACTGAAGAAATACTACAGACACAACAGCAAGACTGTTGATGTGATAAAGTTAGATGTCTTTAATGATCATCTGCAAAAGAACGAATACTTTTGTCTGTAATTAGTGCAGAATTTATGCTTAGAGGTGGGCCGTGGTATGGTTTGCCTCTGGGAAAAAAAAAAGTATCTGGTGATGCTTTGCAGAAGAAGGACTTCTAGATTTCATAAAATACGAATTTGTGATGTTTATTTACTTGGACTAGAAAGGGTATTTAAATGCCACTTCCTTTTGGAGAATATGAAATTTGATTTTGAGTAAATGGCATATGAACATAAGGTGTGGCTACTTCAGTAAAAAGCATTTGAGTCATCAGTGATGAGAAATGGTTATTTTACATGTTTCTTTAAAATATGAGCAAAGTTATTTTAAGGAATCTTTAAAATATTAACTCTTTTGAAACAGGTGCCTTGTCCACAGCTTGCGGGAAACTATGGTGAAATATTCCAAAATCCGCCCCTTTCAGAGTCGATGTCAGCTTGACCTGTGCAGACATGAGGTGCATTATGGCTGCTTGCGAGAGGATAAATGCTTTTATGCTCACAGTCTGGTAGAGCTTAACGTCTGGATAATGCAAAATGAAACCGGTATGTATGTGCTCACTCCTTCCCTTGTTCTTCACTCAAATCCTGCTGCTTCCATGTCTCAGCTCTGCTCTGGAACTGGTTAGTTGTGATTGAGATTCACTTCTGATGGGGCTGGAATCTTTCATATATCACGTGCTTGCTTCACAGGCTTGGGATCTATCCTCACATCTGCATCTGAAGAAATAGCTCCATGTTGCTTCTGCCTTCAATCTAGACAGTTCAACAGGCATAGTAACTAACGCAGGATGTCATGTGGCCTTGACAGCTTTGACTAAGGAAATTAAATGCACTGGCTTTTTCTTTGCTAGTTTCCCCTCTATCTCTTCAAGGCTGAGCCTTGAGTGGTCCCTGTGTGGAAGGAAAGTGGTTATTTTCTGTCCTTCCCGACTTTCCCTAGAAAGCTAAGAATAGCGAACCATTTTTCTATAGTTTCTAGTTTAAAATAAGGGTTGGGTTCTCCAGCAAATTTGGGCATAGAAAGCATATATTTATATTATTAAGATATATTTATTTTAGGATATATGTGTGCTGCCCTCATGCTTACCCAACTCAGTTAAGGCGCAGTCTAGGCTCTTTCAGTGAGGCATCAGCTGTGGGAAGTGGAGGGCTGCTGCCTTATCTCAGAATGCTTTATCCAGCCCTCACTTGCAAACACAAAGGACAGTCTGTGTTTGTGTGGATTTGCAGCAGTAAATGATAGCATTTGTAAGCACATTGTGTAAGTCAGATAGGGGCCCTGGTCAAACATTTGCTAAGGATGGCTCTTCTGAAACAAGTGATTAATAGCGATTCTTTAGTCCTCTGTAAAGAAGGTAGGGGCAGCTGAGTATCTCGTCACTGACTGGCCTTTGCCATGCTGAAAGTTGTTTTTTCTGTGGTCCAAAATTTATGTGGACTTTGATAGAATTCTCATTAGAGCATTTTGTACATTAAGTAAAAACTTAAGATTTAAATTCAGAAGATTTCAGTTTAAACTATTTGAGCAACCTATGTTTTAAAAGCTATTACATGTTTTGCTTTTTAATGAGATGATGGGTAGGTATAGTATTTCTAATTTGAAAGCCCTCCTAATGTTCTTAAGTTGTATATATGTATATACATGTTCTCATGTATGTGGGTGTATATATATAGTGCATGTGTTTTAATATGCTTGTTTTTATACGGACATACATTCTACACGTGTGTAATAATACAGAATATGTGATATATAAAAGGTCTTGGAGCTTTAGCTGCATTCCGGCATGGCTGGAACTTTGGAGTAGTCGTAATTGCTCAAGAATTTTCCCATTGCTGCAGGTATTTCACATGACACCATTGTTCAAGAATCAAAGAAATACTGGCAGAACATGGAAGCAAATGCACACGGATCACAGGTATTTTCATGTTGTCAAGCAGCTTATTCTGTAGTTACTTTAGTGATGAGTCTGTCTGTGAATAATGCACCTTATTTTAGAAATTTGTAATGATTTCTTCAAATGATCTCTTTCACTTTAACCTTTCTATACATTAATCATAGGCTTGCTCCACTTATGCCAAAATACCAGCTTTACTTCTAAGCTGTTCTTTTTTTTTCCTATGCTTATTCTGATCATATGTGAAATATAGAAAGCTAAATATCATTTTAAAGTCAGCTGCCGCAGGGCATTAGTTATCTTTTCAGTGTATGACTTCTTCTTATACTTGTTTAGGTTATACACAATATTCATATTGTCACATCTTCTGGGTAAATTTACCTAAATTAGAAATAAGTTAAATAACAATTTGTTCTTTAAGAAATATCTATTTTTTGAGATTATGAACTAAACTGCTACAAGATGGCATGTGTTGTAATACCTGCTTCCAGATATGTGTTGTGACTCTCTGTCTTCAGGGGTGATTCATGATTATGTATGGATTTCTTTGCAGATACAAAATACCTTTTATTGTTGTTGTTATTTTTTTGGCTTAAGATCCTTGGGAACCAAATGAAACATGGGTCACTTAATTTGAAGATGAAGTTTGTTTGTGGCCAGTGCTGGAGAAATGGTCAAGTTAATGAGCCAGACAGAAACAAAAAATACTGTAGTGCAAAAGCAAGACACCCGTAAGTAGGACTAAAGAATTACAACTTTGTCTTTCAGCCATTTAAATTTTACTCTGGGAATTTTCTTCCATTTATGATAGAGTTTCTAATAAAATTTAGCTAAATCTTTTATCAGAATATTTTCTCATGTTGAATGTATCCATTTCTATTTAGGTGGACCAAAGATCGCCGTGTGGTGCTAGTGATGTCTAATGAGCGGAAGAAGTGGATGACCATTCGTCCTCTTCCCACCAAGAAACAAGTGCCTCTGCAGTTTGATGTATGCTTGCCTAAACATACATACATATGTACTCACACACACACATATGCATGTGGGTCACTGGAAAGGACTAATAATTGGCCTGGTTCCATCGATTCCATGGAGTCTGTGGAAGTCTTCTAAGTCTGAGCTCTGTAGAAGCACTATTAGCAAAGGGCTGAGCTCCTACTTTATTGAAATACTTTGTCATCAGTGGAGGTTAATCACTTTAAGTGATTAACTTGAATACAAATGTAATTAAGTGCCTAATATTTACAGTAAGCATTGCAGAAATAGTTTAAATAAATCTGTGGTCTAGTAATGAGATAAGAGGCGATAAGTATTCATGGTAATTGTTTCAAATGGTTTATTTTTCATGAACTACAAGACTTATATAAAAGTGTCTATTAAAAAAGAATATACTAATGCATGATGGGATGGGGGAAACACTAAGCAAGACTAAAAGTCTTTTTTTTGCTGTCATCCACTTTATATTCATAAGGAATATTTTTAAATTCATGTTTTAGTTGTGCAATCATATTGCTTCAGGCAAGAAGTGTCAGTATGATGGAAACTGTTCATTTGCTCACAGTCCTGAGGAGAGAGAGATGTGGACCTATATGAAGGAGAATAGCAGTAAGTAGACATACATATTAAAGGCATGCTGTGAATTTAACTGATCTGTTTTTCCTTTTTGCTTTTCAATACTTCTTTAAATCGTCTTATAGTGCATTTTGTAGGAAACCTTGCAGGCACTTTTTTTTTTTTTTATTTGAGTAAGTCCAGAACAGATATTCCAAACTGCTACTAAATAAAAATAGCTACATAATGATGAAGTAGTCTGAGTCAATTTGGAGGGAAGGTCTTTGAAGTAGCATGTTGATTCATCCATCAGAATTGTTTGATGTTTATATTCCATGCTGCCATGTGCGCACGTTAAGATTCTCTTGCCAACACATGAGGACTATTTGCAGAATGACCCTCTTCCATGTGTTGACTGTGAATGACTGTTTACTGTCTGTTGCTGATTTGTTTTCCCATCAATAAGTTACTGGGGAGAAGTAATGGAAAAAAAAAACCTAAAAGTAATAAATGCTGTAAATGGTAGTGGCATGTTCTCCAAAAAAGCAGTCTAAATTTAACAAAAATTGTAGCACATGTAGTATTTGTACTAGTCCTTAGAAATTCACATGTTATTAGTGGCACAGCTGTCATCTGTACTTTGGGTGCCTGTTCATGAATATGCAATATCTTACTTCACCTAGACAGCCTGAAATGAGTCTTGGTAAGTAACCAGAGATTCCTATCATGTTAGCTGCTGTCTGTGCTGTGCAACTCACTGCCTGCCTTTTTCTTGAAATAGTTGAGGGCTGAATTATGCTTGCAAACTCGGTCATTTATCTAGTATTCTCAGATTCTTGCCTTAATTGCTAATTACTTATTTTAGCTTCTGCTCTCATTAGTTCAAGACTTGGAGCAGTTGTATGACATATGGCTAAAAAGTCAAAAACCAGAAAAAGGAGATGATGCAGCTGCTCAAACAAACAAAGAAAATGGGAAGCAAATTCACATGCCAACTGACTATGCTGAAGTAACAGTAAGTAACTTAAGTATAATTCTAATTTTTTTTCTTCCTTTTCAGTCAACAATACACACTGCTGTTCTTTACTCCATTGGTGCTCTCTTTTGATCGTAGGTAGCTACGCTACATGCAAACTTTAGTGACTGATACTGTAATGCAGTTCTGAATCCTCTGAAACCAGTGGAGCTCCTAAACTTCAGTTGATCGTTTCAATAACATACTTGATTAGCTAAATTTACAGGCTAGCATAAAGAAAACATATCATGTGTATTGCTAGGAGCCATTCTGTGTTTGTACTATTGAATTCTTAATGCTTTGTTTTCAAACTCCCTGTAAAACAGGTGGATTTTCACTGCTGGATGTGTGGGAAGAACTGTAATAGTGAGAAGCAATGGCAAGGTCACATTTCTTCTGAAAAGCATAAAGAGAAGGTTTTCCACACTGAGGACGATCAAAATTGCTGGCAGTATCGCTTTCCAACTGGATATTTTATCATTTGTGATAGGTATGTAGTCTTAGGTGGTAATAGTGCTGAAAAATGACAGTTCATAGTGTAAATTGTTACTGCAGTTATTTTGTGATGCACCTAGGATGTCTTCCCTTGCATCCATCTTCTAAGAAGAAATGAAGTAATTAACAGTATTTTAGCATGTGCTAGGTGCACGTTAGCAGGTTAGATGGATCTTAGCATGTTAGAACTCAGGCAGTGACAAGCTGCCTGCTTGTGGAACAAAACTGTGGAACTAAAGCCCATGTGATGTTAACACTGGGTCATGGGTTTACTGCAGCTGGGTGAAAGCTTGTCTGAAAAAGGGTGGTATTGTTGGTAAAGGTTTACTGAAGCCTCTGTGTATCAGCTACCTGTGGAATTCAAGAACAGTACAGAGTTGGACAATATTACTGGAGCTTTAAGGCAGGTATAAATTTGTTAGCATCAAGTCCAAGTTATTAAAATCAAATTTGTCTTAAGAATTGTAGTAGGAAAATGTGGACAGGAGCTTCTGAGACCTGCTGGTTTTCCTCAGCATTGGTCATATTGCTATTTCCTTTAACTGTTAAGTGCACCGTGTTAAGCTGACTGCGGTGGAGTTTTGGTTGAAAAGTCCATTCTGCTTTTGGAATCCTCTCGAAGACTAAAAATTTTGGATTCTGCACCCTGGAGTGGGAGGCTTAGAGCACAAACTCCTGCTCACTTGCCCTTTTTTTTTTTCAATATCAAGTTAAAGATTTTGAATACTGTGGTGATACTGTGGTGATACTGAGAGATTGCACAGCATATAAAGCGGAGTATTGTTTGCAGTCTCTGCATGGAAGTCTATATGCCCTTTTCACTGAATTTTAAATAACATCTTCAATGTATAGATGTATGCAGACCTCAGATATGCAGTAGAAAGTGAATACAAACTGGTAACAGTTACCATGTTGGTATGAGAATATTAGGATAAGTTAGATATGTTACATTTGAACAGTTTGAAAACAAATTTAATTAATGAAAGGAAACTAATTATTTGAGCTTCTTACTGCGAGTATTTTGTAGTGAAATAAATCTTAAGGTATAAGTGTTAAGTATGTAACTGATTAAATAATTTGATCCAAGCAAAAATAACTCTGTAAAGTAGGAGCACAAAGAACAGAAAGACAAATGTTACTTTTGTTTGTCTTTCGTCAGTACTTTGCTTTCGTAGATGTTCAGGGTTATCAAAAGGCTGTACAAAGTTAGTATTATTTAAAAATTCCAGTGAATTGTCCAATAATACTTCTATGATTTGAAAACAGAGGCAGTAGGAAATACCTAGATACAGCAGCAGTCAGGATAATTGTATAAGAACACCCTCTGAAATGTTTCAACAGATATATGGCTGGTACTTGTACTGAAGGAAACAACTGTAAATTTGCTCATGGGAACGCCGAGCTCCACGAGTGGGAAGAGCGAAGACAAGTTTTAAGAATGAAGCTCAGCAAAGCGAGGAAAGACCACTTGATTGCTCCCAGTGATAATGACTTTGGAAAATATAGTTTTTTGTTTAAAGATTTAAACTAATACTGAGATGGCACATACGTACTACCAGCTGGAAGCATAAGCCAGAAAATTTGACAGTAATCAAAAGCATGTGACAGAAAATCTGCAGGTTTTCTGCTTTTATTGGCATATATTGTTCCTCCTGGACAGCAAAATGTAGTAGATTTAGGGGGATTGAGCAGACCTGTCTGTGCTCTCATGGAACAGAAGGGTGACTAAAAGAATCTGAAGTATTACGTGCTGATTCACCTTCTGTCGGACAGAAAGTTAGGAAATAGGAGGGGGCAGAGAGCTTATAATGTCTAGGAAGCCCCCCAGTACCAGTCCTTCCGTTGAAAAACTCCAAGGTATTATGGTGTTAAAGAGAGCGTTCCGGGCTCCGAAGAAAATGATGGATGAAAATTCTTCAGATGTTTTAATGGAGAGGATTTGTTTAAAACAAAAGTTTGCTACTTATCTATACGTAGGTTGCTAAAAAGGATTTTCTTATTAAAGATTTTAAGCAAAATAACCATTTAACTGCAGTATATGTTGAATGGGTATTTTTTTCTCTATTTGTATGTTTCAATATAATTTACTGAAGGAAAAAAAAAAGGATCTTGCAAGGAAAAACATAATTTTTGAAAATCAAGTAGTTAAAAAAAATCCTGTTTCTTGGTCTTTGCTGTTTCAATGATGATTTTGAGAGATTACACTTGTATGTCAGTATTGTGTATTGTATGGACTAATGTTGCCTGTAATAAAGAGAACTTTACATAAAAGATTTTATTTTTTATGCGTGCAGCTTTGCGGCAAGGAGATATATATT
>VZSG01000045.1:291300-321652 GCA_013398315.1 Nothoprocta pentlandii
GCGGGGCCCCCGCCGCCCGGCCGCGCCTCCGTGCGGCCCACATGGCGCGGCGGCCCGAGCTGCTCTGCGGCGCCGCCATCGTGCTGGGCTGCGCCTTCCTCGTCGCCCTCAAAGTCACCTGCAGGTAACGCGGCCGCGCGTCTCGCCGGCTCCCGCGTGTGCTTCGTGCCCCGTGCTCAGGCCGCGGCGGGGCCTCCTTGCGCCCCGCGGCCGGGAGCCCGCGGGGGCCGCGGCCCCTCGCGCCGGCAGGAACTTGGCTAGAGGCCTGCTGCTTTCAGTTAAATACGCAAGCCCGGATCCGGAAAAATGTTCCCTGCTGTTGTCAGGAAGAGGGAGTAAAAGCGTTTGCATCCTTGTGCTCTTCAGAGGATTGCTGGTTCCACACGTTAGCTGTGGCTTGCGGACATGCTTTCCCTTCGCGTGTCAGCAGTGCGATGTGAGAGCAAAATTCCAGCTCTGGGGAGCAGTAGCTGCCACTCAGCTCAGGATCAAAACATACCAACCTTTAAGGCTAGCAGCTGGGAAGTATTAAAAGGGATAATCCCAGCATCGCTTTAGTGGGAATTGCTGTACAGTAAGAAATATCCAAAAGGAGACGGACCTGACCTGTGCAGCTGTAAAATTCCTACAGGTTAGACCCCAAATCAGTTCTGACTCTGTACAGATGTCTCTGAGGAAGCCGCACGCCGAGGCCGTGCCAGGCGAATGGGCCGACCCTACTGGCACTTGTTCTATGTGCTTCAGTCTGAGCTTGTCCTCTTGAAAGGAGTTTCAGTTTTGTAACTTGTGCCCAGCACATGAATAAAACCATTTATTTAATAAGCGCTATGTGGTTCTTATGTTTGCATCATCATTTATTCTGTAATCCTTGTTTTACTCATGTATAATATGTAATTCATGTATAATTTGTTAAGGTTCAGATCACTCAGTTTTCAAGATTAAGAAAGTTCTAGCTGTGAGAGAATTAATGGAATTTATGGCAAGGGAAGGTGTGAGCGGCTCTCCAGGAGTGATCTGTGAGTAGCCACGTTGGTATTTAACGTGACACACTTCATACAACAAGGAAGCTATTCTCTGCATAAAACTGGGTGTTATGTAAAAATACTCCGATGTACACTTGGTACTGCAGAGGGAGGCAGTACTGGGAAAATCAGTGTGAGAAGTGATAGCTATGGGTTTATTCAGTGGTGTTTTTTATAATTACTAGGCTTTTTTTCATAGTTGAGAATAGCCACATATGTTTTACCCGCCTATATTATGATACCTCTTCTGACAGTACATTTTCTTGTAATTTAGAGCCAATTTTGGGTCTTGTTTTCATGTCTTTTTTATTTAAGCCTTAGTGGTTGATTTGCCCACTTTCAGTTTACTTTGGTAGAGGAAGCAGATGTTCTGAACATGTTTGGGCTCTCAGTTTGCATTAAAGCAGGTAAATGGGAGAGATAATAGAAATGTCTTTTAGGAAGTTGGTTTCGGTGTAAGCTCAGCCTCCACCCACTGTGTTTGGCTTTCGGTGGCTGGGCAGCACAGGTGAGCTGGTGTTTGTGTAGCTTCAGCCACCCATAACACATCTGTGTCCTAGAAGCTGGAAAACATGGGAAGAAGCTAGAAAACATGGGAAGAAGAAGCTGGCAGTTTGTGTAAGAGCCAGAGACTAGATGTGGGAGAGTGTAACCGGAGGTAGTGGTTGTAAGGATGAAAAAGGCAGCGGGATTGGGGCAGTTGGGAAAGAGGGTGTCTGGCTGATTGGGGATGAGCAGGAAGGAACAAAATGCGTCAGAGAAAATAGATTTTTGACCATATGTGTACAAACAGAATCTGTTTTTTGAAGTTACATTTTTTTATTGCATATGAATTAAGAATTTCCATAGCTTTTAGAAAATATACTGAGGTTAGTTCTTAAATATTTAGCTTTAAGCATATGCTTGGTGACCTGGAAATGAGTAAAGACTGTGGCTTTTTGGGCTTTTTTCACAAAAGCACAGGTATTTCTGATAAACCAGAATATAGCACCATTATTAGAGTGTTGCTTAATGTTTGACAGTGCTTATAGCATGGTACTTTTATCCCACTTATTAAAAGCTAAAAAAGAGCAAAGATCACAGAGAGGTTTTCTTTGTTAGCTTTTTGCTGTCGTGTAAGGTAAAGTGGTGCATACCCTTCCCCAAAACTTTCTGTCATGTGAGACACCATGGGAGAACTAAGTCATACCGTGGTGCAGTCCAGTTTTTAATCTAATTTACTACAGTAGATATAGCCAGAGGAATATTGTGGATTTAAGAGACTATAAAAGAGAGACAGTATGGTCATTCACTTGCATTTGAGACAGGCTGTACTGTAAACGCTTCAGAACATGCTGGGAATGATTTGTGTCTGGATTGTATGATTGCGGCTTACTGGTTTAATAGAAAGCAGTTTCCTGAGTCAATTCTTGGTGTTAGAGCAGAAACTCATTTTTCTTAAGAAAAGGAACCTGCCATAAAGTCACATTATATTGTCTTGAAATAAAGATTCTTTCTTTGTTTATGCTGCCTTTACGCTGAAGAAGGAACCTGCCTGAACAAAGTTCAGAGTCTCTGCTCTCGTCACTGCAAGCTAATGCAAATCTCCATACTGCTAAAAGTCATTAGTAAAACAGAATTTTTAAATATAACAGAATAGAAATACAGAATATTTTAAAGCAAGGCATAAGGCATAATAACGGTCTCTATGTTATGTAAACATATCACTAGCCTTTGTGACTAGCGTCTTTTCTCTTACTAGAGTGCTGTTACCTAAAGTCCAAGTGTTAAAAGAGGATGAGGCCAGGGAAGAAACCCAAAGAAATCAGTCTTCCTGGTAATATTGTGCTCTACAGCAACCAGCAATAAGAGTGTGAGCTAACGCACCCCTAAACATAATGCATGGTATGACACGCAAGGTGATCTGAAGATTTCTGTGGTGTTTCCTGTGACTAATACAGATAATGTAAATTGTAGTCGTTTGCATTGAAGTTTAAAGTTTTATCATTGCATGACCTTTGTGAGGATTAATAAATTAGGTCTTTGGACGCTTTTTTTAAATTAGTTACAGAGTCTCAATAAGTCTCAATTTCCTTCCTGCAGCCGAGCAAAAGATGTGACGATGCCAGCGAAGCTTCCAGTGAATTTCTTCTCCACAAGATCTCCAGTTGTTGATCTTTTCCGGGGACAGCTAGATTATGCGGATCACCTGCGTCAGGATTCAGAAATTGTGCTGTATTTTTTCTATGCACCGTGGTGCGGCCAGTCCATTGCAGCACGAGAAGAAATAGAGCACGTGGCCACCAGATTGTCAGACCAGGTAATTCCAGAGACTAATTGATTTTAAAAATAAGACCTCTTAGCTTTATAATCTGCAGAGACCTTGCAGCTTTTCTGCTGGTACCTAACAGTTACTTACTCCCGAAAACGTCACAAATTGAACTGTTCTGAAACTCTGCTCTTTGGGCTCTGCTCTGCAGAGTGAGTCATCAGTATGGGTTATGACCTGGTTAGTAAATTTGAAGGATTTAGATTGGAGGCAAAAAGTTTAATGCCTTTGTGACTTTTCTTTCCATTTCTGTTGCAAAAAGGGGAGGTGGAAAAAGAGACTTGAATGAAACAAGTAAAGGGAACAAGTGTGGAATAGTGCATTGTGGATTGGGAAGGTAAAGTGGTGATAATGCACTTTGTCAGGTGAGAACTTTTCATCTGTTCTGCAGGTGCTATTTGTGGCTGTTAATTGCTGGTGGAACCAGGGGAAATGCAGGAAGCAGAAGCATTTCTTTTATTTTCCTGTGATACACCTATACCATCAGAGGTAAGAGTTTTATAATTATGCTCTTGGCTTTATATTGCTAATTTGTTAAACAGAGGTACCATCTAAAATGTTGCATATTGAAAGCATTGCACCTATAACTATAATGAATAGCTGTGGAGGAGGAGATTCTGGCTGAAGCTCATGCTGTAGGCTCATCCTGCAGGCTCATCCTACATCAGGAAAGGCTGTAACTGTCAGTTAAATGACGTGCTGCTCAGTTCTTCCTGAGGAAAATTGTTGCTTACGAAGCTCCTGCATCAAATAAAATGTAAAGAATTCAGATTTACGTTCTGATTTAGTTTTCTGCATGGTGTAGGTGGACTGTATCAACTGGTCCAAGTTTAAGGCAGCAGTAAAGTAGGTGCTTATGGGCTTTTGGAGTTAGTGGAACTTGGGACTTTATTCTAAATCTGGGCTTCTTTTTTTTTATGGTCCAAATGTTGAGATGTCATGATATGTTTTATATAACGCCACTTTTTTTTTTTTTAAGTATTTGTGTGTATTATGCCTTTAGTGTGTAGTAGAAAGTAGGAGGGAATGTTTTTAATGCTCGATACAGAAGAGCTCATTGCTGTGTGGACTCCGACTTGTGTTCCATAGCCCTGCACGTCCCTCCTGCTGTCAGCAGGGGGTTAGGGTATTTATATATTGAGGAAGAACAAACCTGAGCTTTTTTGTTAGCTGAACTTTGAATAGACAGAGGTTGCACTGGCATAATTTGAACGATAATCTGACTGAAAAAAAGAAAAAGCTAAATCAGTGCAGAATGCTCATTGCATTTAAGTTGTTTTATACTGAGGTAACACAGACTAGGTTGAAACATTTGTGTGCTAGCAGTAACCAGTAACTGGCAGTAACCAGTTGGAATATTCTTAAACAGTCACAGCAAAGGAGATAGGAATTCCCAGTGATGCTTTGTAGCCCCCCTGCGCCCTGCTGTTGTGAGCCACCGAAACCCTCACGGTGTGGCTGTGCATGCTCCCTGGTGAGGCAGTGCTTGCTGCTCTGAAGCAGAGACTTGTCATAAAGTAGTGTGGGAAGTGATGTAATTAAAAGTGTGTATGTGTAAACTTTATTTCCAAAACGACTTCCCATTCCCGATTAAATTCTTTAGTGAGACTAGACTAATTCTTCCTGCTTGTGGTGTTTAATTTTTCTCCGGAGTGTGATGCTCAGACCAGCCTGGTGCCTGAAAGCTGTGAATCCCATACGGGAGTGCAGGGTAGCGAAGGACATGAGAGCCCCGAGGCCCCTCCTGCTTTAGCACCAACTGGGTCCTGTGAGCTGCTGGTCAGCATGTGTTTACTCAGGGATATGGACATAAGTATATGTATATGCTTATAAAATTCACACTTACCCTCTGCAAGCTTCTTTAATGGGGCTCAGAGGTGGTCCCCATCCCTGGACCCTGCCAGCCCATGGCACTGCCCTGTGTTAGAGCCGCAGCTCCTGCCAAGGAACACGGAGAGTGCTCGGTCCCTGGGCTCCCGCTTCTGCCACCCCCAGGAGGGACTCTCTCTCTCTCTTGTTAACGCAAGTCTTAATGCTTTATTATTTTTTTTGGTACTAGTTTTGGACCAATTGAATACAAAGGCCCTATGAGTGCTGTTTATATTGAAAAGTTTGTTCGCCGGGTGATGACACCACTACTCTACATCTCGTCTCGATCAAAATTACTAGATTTCCTCTCAAATTATGAGGTACTTGTCTCTCTTCTCTAGCTTTACCACTGTGGTTCAGAAAGAGTTTGACTTGTTTCACAGTTAAATTTGAGCTGCTCCGAAGTAGTAGTTTCTTGCCAGAATCTTGAAATCAGTGCCCTGCACATTTTGTTCAAATTATAAAAATATGAAGTGACATATTTATAGTGCTGGTACCTTTGTAGTGACTATCGTGATGTATTAGTATTACTGATTTGCAATACATTAGTGCATAGAGCCAACAATCAAAATCACTAAACCTTCCCAGGGTATTGCATATAAACAAGGGAGATGGGAGAGCCCTTCTCCCCCAAAGCTCATAGACTGACTTGGAAAGGCAGTTCAGAAATATATAATAGCACATAAAAGTTGCTTTAATTTTTAAAGGAGTATTAAATCTTTCCATTAAAGGAAAAGGTCTTACATAAAAACAAATGTGAAATCAGTTGAAATAATAGCTTCCTTGTGTGATGTGATTTTGTGGTTTTTCTCCACTGGTGCATTGTGCTTTATTAATTTTCAATCTGTTGTGTATAGAGAGGCCAAGACTCTGGATTGATAACTTCTAAGTAGATGAAATGAATTTGCGGCGGAACCATTTAAAACCCATTTATAACTGTACAATTCTTTAGTGCACAATGGAGAAACACTATTACATTCCTAAACCCCAAGCTATTACAGCAGAACAGGAAACACAAACACTGGGCTGGGGATTTTTCCGCATTTGTGAATGAAATGTGGCCCTGTTTCATGGAGGTGCTGTCACGTTCCTGAGATGGATCCTACTGCAGGCAGAGTGCAACTCATGTTGTCCATGGAAAGCAGCGTAAGGGCACCCACGCAGGCAGTCACCATCATTAGCTGCTCTTCACAGTCCAGTTTACCCCTTAGCAGCTTGTTGTGGGTTTAGTTCTGCAGTTTTCAGGCAGGGATTTTGAGCCAGAAGTGGTGAGTTCTGCTCTTGTCTCTGATACTGATCCCTTCTGTGATCATGAGGAGTTCTCTAGTCTTTCCTCAGCTTCAGTTTAGTCATTCTGAAACTTGGTTTTATTTTACCTCTTTTAAAAACTTGAAAATAGACATGTTTGGTTTCCGGTTTGTTTTGTGAATTACCTCTTGGTTGTCTCCAGGACGTAAGGAATAAGCACCTACTTTAGAATAGTGTATACACTTCCATTGGGGAAAAAAGACTAAGGTAAAAGACAGATTCGTGGGGGAACCCAGCAAATCAAACTTTCATTTTGAAATACTTAACAGTTGAACATCCATGTGTATTTCCTTTTTCTGTAGCTCAAAACTCCATGGCTTTGAGAATCCCCAGTCTGTACTTTATATTCAGCATTTGTTGGTTCTTTCTGTGAACTAGACTAAGAATTGAGTCTGATCTGTCGTCCCTCCCTCCTCCCCAATTTAAGGTTGATGTTATTCCACAGTCCATGGCATTAGGTGCTCAGGGTCTTGCCTTTGTAAACTAAAGTGGAGACAGAGGAGGCCGTGCAAAAATAACAGCCACCTCGTGCACTCAGATCGAGCAGGACAAGCCACACACTAATGGAGAAGGACGTCGGATAGGGCCAGTCCAGGTGAGTGCAGCATGGGCGGCCAACACTCTGATCAGCAGCCACAAGGCCTAAGAAGTGTGTACAGAGATGGAGGGAAACAGGCATAAAGGAACAACGAGTTTTCATACAGAAATAAGCTTGTTTCATCATTTGATAGAGTTAGAAATGTGAACATTTTACATTGTTTATTTAAGTGAAGAACCTTATACAATCTGTAGGAAAAAGGTAATTCAGGAGGTAATTGCTGTGCTTAACAAGTGGAAAAGCTTGAGAAATCTTAGTATGTTTTGGCACAGGTTACAGGAAACACATGCATGATGCACACTAATTGCTATTTCAATAGCTTTTTTTTCCTCTATAGTGTCTTACTTTTTCATCTTTTGTATACTGAAATATTAATTATTGACAGGAAGGAAAGCAGGGAAAGCTGCAAGTTGGTTGATCATTAGGCATTTTGACCATTGTCTGCTAGTTGAACTTTTTTTGATTTGTTTATTTGGTGATTTCTTCATGGAAAAGCATTAGTTTGAAGCTCAGAATATCTTACCAGAGATATGTCAGCAGCAGCATCTCGGCCCTGGTGAGCACTTCTCTTCCCGCCAGGGCATTTTGTTGCTTGTTGGTTTATTTCTACTCGTGGTCGGGGCTTCAAGGCCACTGTGTCGCTTTCCACACCTGCAAGCTTTGCATGTGCTCAGGTTCCAGTGAGCAGCTTGGGCAGCAGCACCCAGCAGGAAACCACTGTGTTGTGTTCTCCCAGGTGCTGCGAGCTGAGGACAGAGGCACGAGTCACAGCGTGGCCATCGGAGGGCTCCTTGCTGCTTCATGCCTGTGCTTAACCAGAGCTCCCTGCAAGCAGCTCCTCAGCACTCGCAGCTTCTGTGCATTGCCTGTGCGAGCCACACGCAGGCACTTGTTCCTAGAGCAATGAGCTGACGTTTTGAGTTGCCGTTTTGGAAGTGCTTATGTGAAGTTACTGCAGTCAGGCTGCTCTAAACATAAACATACTGAGAATTAAGAAGCTCTTATTTGCAGGGAGATGTCTCTCTGTTGCTCTGCCTGAGCAAGGCATCCTGGTAGCTGCGAACACCTTAAAGCGTTCGGTTTTGTTAAAATCAGCAGTGTAGTTATGCTGACAAGTGAATCTCTTTGAAGAACAGGAAAGTATGCATGGTACTGGGAAAGAAATGCCTGTTTTAAATGCTTTTCTTCTTAGGTATAATTGTACCCTGAAAAAAGAGGAAATTTTCACTGTGCAGGGATGATCCTTTAAAGAAAGCTAGTTAGCCAGGTGGACATCCAGAATTAGTAGTTTCTCCCACTACACTTCATTTTTTTTGAAGAAACCTGTTTTTCCAAAGTGTCTCATGGAAGTAGTTGGGAATCTTAAGTCACAAAGAGTATGTGACAGAACGGTGTTCAGAATCAGAACATCAGGATATTTTTTAAAATAACTTTACAACAAAGTAATAAATAATAAACAAATAATAAAATATCTTTGCTACAAATTTGACCTTTGGCAGCTTCTCACATTTTACTCTGCTGCCTTTGACTCTTCTTTCATTCACTAGTGTGTGTCCTATGGTTTGAATACTGTAACTGAACCATATGGTTTTGCTGACTTTTTTACGCTTTAAGGAAAAAGAATACTTGCTGTTATTTTGCTGTGTTCTCCACTTTTCATTTATTTATATTCTTATTTCCTCCTGAACAATGTTTGCAGAAGTTTCATTAATATCTTCTTTTTATCATTGATATTCTCCTAGCAGTACTTTTTAAAGAAACTATGAACAAGAGTCTTACATTCACTATTGTTCAATAAAAGATAATTCCTACCAAAAAGGGCAGATTATTAGATGATATGGGGAATGTTGTTATTGATGAACATGTAGGAGCAGATCTCCTAAAGTCAAATGAAACATAATAAAGACAAAACAGATTCATGCCACGAGCGCCCCGGTTCTCTGCACTGCTCTCTGGGGAGCACAGATACAAAGGCCATAGCCAGATTCCACCCCTGAACCTGACCTGAGTGTCTAGTCAACTGGTGTGTGAGTAGTGAGAATAAACAAGTTTGCAGTGGGTTACTGTAATTTGCAAAATTTAAGACTAACACTGGATTTTGATGTTGGAACAAGAAAGTTGAGACTTGGCTTCCAAGGCAGGTTCTCCCACCTTCTCTTCAGGCTTCGTATCTGGTGAAGGGCATAGGCAAGTGAAGGGTCTTTTGAAACTGTGAATTTTTAAATTGTGAAACTTAGCCTATTTGGCCACTTGAAGAAATGCTTTATGGATGTGAATGTGGAAAAGGGGATTCTTCCGTTATTTTTGTGTCATTGGTCTCCCATTGACTTCTGCAGCTGACACTGGAAGAATTTGCTATAATTGCTAGCTTGATCATGGGCTGATAAAGTAACTTAGCAGCTCAGGTATTTGCTCACAAGATGGGTGAATTCATCTGCAATTGCTGGTTATGTGCAGCACAGTAAAAATGAAAATGTTCCTATTAAGTTTGTTAATATTCTGACAAACCATATTCCAAATTTCAAAAAATGCCTTTATGATGCTTCTGGTCCATATGATGGTGCTGCAGCTGACATATAAAGTAGTTTCAAAACAAATACTAATTTTATTTAGAGAACTGTAATACCTAATGTGGGGAAAAGGCAGCTTGCAACTAACGCCTCTGCAGTCATGAAAGCTCTCTCATTAGATGTGTTTTTTTGAATTACAGCGTTAGAACAGATTTCCATTCTCTCATCAAAATGAAATTTTTCCTTGCAGCACAAAATGATTGCTTCCTTTTTAAACAGAGAACAGAGCAACAATGTTTAGCCTGTTGTGTTTTATTATAGGCAAATAATTACGATGTACCATATCATTGTACTTGAGAATAACTTAGCCAAATCTAATTCTTATTTTTCAGCCTGGAGTTCTGGGATATTTTGAGTTCAATGCTTCACCTCAGCCCCCTGGTTACTTAACATTCTTCACATCTGCATTACACTCATTAAAGAAAGGTAAAAGCATCATTTTTCAGAACTGATGGCATCTGTGAACCATCCCTGTAAATGAGTTCATTCCTTTGCAGTTTTTATAGTTGATATATAGTTTATAGTATAGTTCAGGGAGGGAATCACTTTTGAGCGAGTTTCTTAATGTCAATCTAATTACGAAGCTTTCTTTTGTTACAGTAATGGAGAAATAATAGGAGGATTGCTCACAGAAGAGGTTTCATGTGTATTTAGTAACCAGCCACTATGGAATGATTTCATGACAGGCTTCAGTTCAAGATTACATTAAGAAACATTTTCCTCTGGAACCTGGAAGTGTAGCTGCAGTCCATATAAAGCCAGCATCAAATTAGCATGTATCTAAGTTGAATTTAAGTGTGCTTGTCTGGGGCAACACGTGAAATCAAAGGCAATAGGATGAACTTGGCTTTCAGCCTGGACTTAAGTAACTGAATTCAGCAAGTGATAATCCCCTAAACCACATAGGGGAGTGTAAGAAATGTGGTAACTTTTTTTAATATCAGTGTTATACACTGAATGTCTTTACAAGCTAAAAAGGCTTTGAGAAGCAAGTTTAAATTTGAATAGCTATCAATGGGAAAGATATCCCTCTGGTTGATTAATAAACTAAAGTAGATTACTCAGCATTTTTAATTCCAAATATTTTTATTTGAAAAAAATTGGTATTAAATCAGTTTCCCACTGCAATAGTGGTTTTAAAGCTACAAAAGATCAGCTGGAAACTAACTATGGATGGAGTAATTTCCTATGTGTGTGCTGGTATGTTTAACCACACTGAAGAGTGTTTCCACCTGGTAAGTCTCTGGCGTTTGCAATGCCAGGGCCTGGAGCGGGCATTCCCTTGGGAAATGCAGGTGCCTGCTGGCAGGTAGCAGCGGCTGCCGCTTCCTCGCTCTCAGCACCCAGCCACTGCTAATCACCCAGGCCTTGGGGAGTAGTAGGTAGGTGGCTAAAGCAAGCAAACACCTTGGAACTGCTGATGGTAATCTGCAAAGGGAGCTGGTGTCTAAGTAGCTAATTACACGAGTTGCTAATTGATCTTGCACAGCCTTGGAGCACAAGCTGAAGTTGTGCCAAGGCACACTGGGCACTACTGATAGCCTTTCTTTCAGAAGCTAGATGTTTGAAGCCTCACTTGCAGTCCCTCATGACTCCATGAATTTGTGTACAGATTTTTCTCATATTTGTGGAAATAAATTATCTTGAATAAGTTGCAGCTGTCAGAGTGCCCTGCTATACATTGTTTATAAAAGCTTTTACGTTAAGCAATAGAAGGGTTGCTGGTTTCTATGCTAATGGAGTTCTACAGCAACAAACACACTCAGGCTCATGGAAAAAGTTCATCATCCTCATTTCTTCAGAATGGTAATTTTATTCTGACAGATTTTTTTTTTCTTCCTCAGAAATCCTGGATATGCCAGTAGAAAAAAAATTAAAAATTAGCATATTTTGAAGCTATTTCTTCCTGTTGGCAAATAAAGTAAATTGATACAAATCTTCTAAGTTTTGCTCTGTCAATATTGTGGAATGCAATATGAAGCCTGTTCTCCTATATTTTTTTCTGTAATTGTCCATTTATATGTTGGGCATATAGCTCCTGACAATCTAAATATGAAAAACATGCTTTCCTTGGGGGGTATTGTTATGTTATGGAAATATAATAAATATTTAGATCATATCATCATCTTTAAAACCCTCTTGGGTGCAGCCCTGTGCCATGTGCTCTAGGTGACCCTGCATGTCCAGGGAGGTTGAACTAGATGACGCTGAGGTCCCCTCCAACCTTTAGCATTCTGTGATTCTATGATCATTTTATACTGTAAATGTATGCAATATGCACAGTTCTTATGTATGTTATTATCTTTGTCTTATATTTGTCTTATATTGTTTTTTGAGATGCTATGGCACGTAAGAAGATGTATCTGAGATAGGGAATTCTGTTTTTAGTGAGTGAAGAGATTGGCTCCTCCATGTTAACATTTTTTATACCGGAGCAAAGAAGGGCAAGGTGTCGGCTTTCCCTGCCTCCTCTCATTCCGTTGCTTCTGTTGCCTGTTGCTCTTTTAGTGACATTTTTGCATGTTCACCCAGCTTGGTTCCAGGGTTTGGTTTGAAGGTGTTCCAGGAAGGCTCTGCTGTGGTTACATGTAATTCCTTATAGCCATTAAAAAGTAAGATGCATATTTTTCTAGGGCTTTCAGGAAGGAGCTTCAGTGTGTACGTAACTGTATTAAACACTAAAAATTTGCCCTTTCAGACTACCTTGGAACCATCCGCTTTGGAGTGATCACGGATAAGCGTGTTGCCAAGGAGGTCTCCCTGGTGCATTCGGGCAGCGTGTATCTGCACAGGCACGCGAACGCCTCTCTGGTGAGTGCTCTCCTGGCTTCCTGGCAGCTTGGGGGCAATACCTGGGTACTGAAGCTCTGTCCTAGGCCCTGAGCAAGTGTAGTAAGGGACAATGTTCGTCACGCGGTGTTCGCCAAGCTCTTAAGTGTTAAAATGAAGAATGTTTTAAAACTTCCTTTATTTTTTTCCAGTAGTATACCCTTTTATCCCCCTTTCCCAAGCAGGGAGGATAAATGAAAGCCTGAAGCTCACTGAATAGTGTCATTAAGTTAAAAGGAGCTTTAGGTATTGTATTAACAATTGTGATTGCTGCATTCATTAGTAAACAGTATATTTAAGTAAGTGATAACAAATAATTACTTTTTCACTTTCCAAGGTTTATCCAAAGGATATCATGAACTATACATCTGAGAACATCTGCAAATGGGCTCTAGAAAACCGAGAGACGCTCATCCGATGGCTGAGACCTCATGGTGGAAAAAGCCTTCTTCTAAACAATGAGTTGAAGAAAGGACCAGCACTTCTCATATTTTTACCTTACAATCCCTTAGCAGAAACTCATCCTCTTTTAGATGAAGTAAGTGGGATGATCATTTTTAACTTTCAACTCAGTAGAACTGGAGATCTGCAGCTCAATTGTGCTCATTGTGAAAATCTGCATTGAATGGCAGGCTAGATTTTTTAAAAATTTATTCAAAAAAATCCTCTAAGAATCCATGCAGGATTGCAGCCATATTTCTGTGGCTGGGAGATTAATATCACTGCTTCAAAACTGTTAGTGGTTGTTAGTGCGGTCAGGAACCACCACACCACGAAGAATCTCCATTCCTCTTTCACATGGGAGTGTTTTTATTTATTTTTTTTTCTCATTTGAGGAAACAAGTGACATTCAGAAATCTGTGTTTTGGTTAATGTTTCATATAGTAGGATTTAACCTTAAAACATAGTGTTAAAGAACTGTGCTATATATGATGCAGAGGAGAACTTAGATTGGTGTAGTGCAACTGTAGTTGGCTTTTCTTGTTGCTCTGCTGAATATTTAATTCTTACATACTGATATATCTAGAAATGTAAGTTTGTTACTAAGTTAGTGCCTAACTTGATGATGGTGATTATTATCATTATTTTTAAGAATATGCAACTTGGTTGTGGAAATTCCATCTAAAAGTCGATGTATTTTGTTAATGAATCTGCGACAAGTAACTTCCCTTAGGCAGGAGCAAAGCTGCCGAGCGCGTCTGGGCAGGCAGAGTGGGGATGTAGTCCTGGGGCAGAGGGGAGAGCTGCTGGCCCATCTCCTTGGGTGCCCTGGCCTCGCTCTGCAATAAGTGGGACCCAGACAGCACCTTGGGGGACAGAGCCCTGGCACAGGCTGCCCAGGGAGGCTGTGGAGTCTCCTTCTCTGGAGGTCTTCCAAACCCACCTNCTTGGGTGCAGCCCTGTGCCATGTGCTCTAGGTGACCCTGCATGTCCAGGGAGGTTGGACTAGATGACTGAGGTCCCCTCCAGCCTTTAGCATTCTGTGATTCTATGATCATTTTATACTGTAAATGTATGCAATATGCACAGTTCTTATGTATGTTATTATCTTTGTCTTATATTTGTCTTATATTGTTTTTTGAGATGCTATGGCACGTAAGAAGATGTATCTGAGATAGGGAATTCTGTTTTTAGTGAGTGAAGAGATTGGCTCCTCCATGTTAACATTTTTTATACCGGAGCAAAGAAGGGCAAGGTGTCGGCTTTCCCTGCCTCCTCTCATTCCGTTGCTTCTGTTGCCTGTTGCTCTTTTAGTGACATTTTTGCATGTTCACCCAGCTTGGTTCCAGGGTTTGGTTTGAAGGTGTTCCAGGAAGGCTCTGCTGTGGTTACATGTAATTCCTTATAGCCATTAAAAAGTAAGATGCATATTTTTCTAGGGCTTTCAGGAAGGAGCTTCAGTGTGTACGTAACTGTATTAAACACTAAAAATTTGCCCTTTCAGACTACCTTGGAACCATCCGCTTTGGAGTGATCACGGATAAGCGTGTTGCCAAGGAGGTCTCCCTGGTGCATTCGGGCAGCGTGTATCTGCACAGGCACGCGAACGCCTCTCTGGTGAGTGCTCTCCTGGCTTCCTGGCAGCTTGGGGGCAATA
This sequence comes from Nothoprocta pentlandii, assembly GCA_013398315.1. NCBI lineage: Eukaryota > Metazoa > Chordata > Aves > Tinamiformes > Tinamidae > Nothoprocta > Nothoprocta pentlandii. The sequence continues at coordinate 305,903 of VZSG01000045.1, forward strand.
CCTGGGTACTGAAGCTCTGTCCTAGGCCCTGAGCAAGTGTAGTAAGGGACAATGTTCGTCACGCGGTGTTCGCCAAGCTCTTAAGTGTTAAAATGAAGAATGTTTTAAAACTTCCTTTATTTTTTTCCAGTAGTATACCCTTTTATCCCCCTTTCCCAAGCAGGGAGGATAAATGAAAGCCTGAAGCTCACTGAATAGTGTCATTAAGTTAAAAGGAGCTTTAGGTATTGTATTAACAATTGTGATTGCTGCATTCATTAGTAAACAGTATATTTAAGTAAGTGATAACAAATAATTACTTTTTCACTTTCCAAGGTTTATCCAAAGGATATCATGAACTATACATCTGAGAACATCTGCAAATGGGCTCTAGAAAACCGAGAGACGCTCATCCGATGGCTGAGACCTCATGGTGGAAAAAGCCTTCTTCTAAACAATGAGTTGAAGAAAGGACCAGCACTTCTCATATTTTTACCTTACAATCCCTTAGCAGAAACTCATCCTCTTTTAGATGAAGTAAGTGGGATGATCATTTTTAACTTTCAACTCAGTAGAACTGGAGATCTGCAGCTCAATTGTGCTCATTGTGAAAATCTGCATTGAATGGCAGGCTAGATTTTTTAAAAATTTATTCAAAAAAATCCTCTAAGAATCCATGCAGGATTGCAGCCATATTTCTGTGGCTGGGAGATTAATATCACTGCTTCAAAACTGTTAGTGGTTGTTAGTGCGGTCAGGAACCACCACACCACGAAGAATCTCCATTCCTCTTTCACATGGGAGTGTTTTTATTTATTTTTTTTTCTCATTTGAGGAAACAAGTGACATTCAGAAATCTGTGTTTTGGTTAATGTTTCATATAGTAGGATTTAACCTTAAAACATAGTGTTAAAGAACTGTGCTATATATGATGCAGAGGAGAACTTAGATTGGTGTAGTGCAACTGTAGTTGGCTTTTCTTGTTGCTCTGCTGAATATTTAATTCTTACATACTGATATATCTAGAAATGTAAGTTTGTTACTAAGTTAGTGCCTAACTTGATGATGGTGATTATTATCATTATTTTTAAGAATATGCAACTTGGTTGGGGAAATTCCATCTAAAAGTCGATGTATTTTGTTAATGAATCTGCGACAAGTAACTTCCCTTAGGCAGGAGCAAAGCTGCCGAGCGCGTCTGGGCAGGCAGAGTGGGGATGTGGTCCTGGGGCAGAGGGGAGAGCTGCTGGCCCATCTCCTTGGGTGCCCTGGCCTCGCTCTGCAATAAGTGGGACCCAGACAGCACCTTGGGGGACAGAGCCCTGGCACAGGCTGCCCAGGGAGGCTGTGGAGTCTCCTTCTCTGGAGGTCTTCCAAACCCACCTAGATGCCACCCTGTGTCCCGTGCTCTGGGTGTCCCTGCTGGGGCAGGGGGGTTGGACTGGATGATCTCTGGAGGTCCCTTCCAACCTCAACCGTTCTGTGGTTCTGTGTGAATGTACAATTAATAATTTCTTTTTTTTGCTTCTTTTTTCTTTCCCCTTCACCCCCTCCACCTTCTGTAGATAACCAAAGTGGCCTTGCAGTACCACAGCTGTAATAAGAGCCAGGCAGCTGAACGAGATCTTCAACACCCAGGAGATGCTGATGCATCAGCATTTGGTTCTCCTGTGCAAGCTGCACAGACAGAATTGTTGGAAACATTTTCAATAGCAAAGTACCCCTGTTGTAACACGGTGGTGCTCCCTCAGTGGCATTCAATATCTAGAACTCACAATGTCTGTGAGCTTTGTGTTAACCAGACACTTGGTGTCAAACCAAATAAAGTCAATGTGCCACGCTGCAACTTTTTAGAGATAGAAGCAGCTTTGGACTCTTTCTACCTCCAGGAACGTACCTTTTTTCAAGTTATATCAAATACCATAGAATGCAGCAATTTCTTAAGTTTCTATAGTCCGTTTAGCTATTACACTGCATGTTGCAGGACAGTAAATAGGCATTTTTTAAGTTTTATTAGTTCTGAAAAGACCATCTTTCAGACCCCTAAAGTACCCTTTTCTTCCCATGGGAAGAAAGATAAGATTGACACCCCAAATTCTATTCCTCACATTGAGGATAGTAATTATTTTATTGCTGACCTCCATGATAATGGCACTAACATTACTGGTCTGAGCTGCAGGACCAACAAAACCTTGAATCTTTATCTACTGGATTCAAATCTGTTTTGGATATATGCAGAGAGATTAGGAGCATCAAGATCTACTCATCATAAGGAATTTGCTGCCATTGTTGACCTGAAAGAAGAGGTGCACTATGTCCTGGATCAGAATCAGTCGCTTACTGGATCTACTTTGGGTATGGTATCCAAAATAGAAATGCTCAAAATAAGGAAATTATGAATTGGGAAATGAATTATGAATTGGGAAATGTGAGAAGTTTGAGAGTAAGCTTTTGAATTGAACATGTATTGCCTTCATAAAATGACTGCTTATAAAGCAAGACTACAGGTAGCATTGTAGTCTGCTGTGAGAATTTGCTGAGTACTGAATACTGAACGTAAGACTGAATGCACTTCTGTGTGCATTTCCAGACTTAAACCCAGTAATCTGGTCTTTATGTACAAATGTTCCAGTTTTACTTGGCCCTAGTTTTGGATCTGAGAATACCATCAAAGTAGTTTCTGTTGGAACAAGGAGCTGTTCAGGATCTTGGGTATTATTTCATTTGTCCCAGTTGAATTTACAGTACTGCATGAATCTAAAATGCAAAGTGGTCTTGCAGCAACTTAGAGGATGTAGTCCTGGCTCAAAGAAGTTAGTGAAGGTAGTTTGAGAGGGGTTGATTTCAGTTATGACCTATTTTAGTTACTGTCAAATGCCTTGAAAGTTGCATGGAGAGGAAGGTGCTCACTGATAAACACAAAGTGGTCAGTCTTGCTGGCGTGGAAATAGCACAGTCTTTGAAGGTCTAAAGCAAAAGAAAAATAATAGGGAAAATACTTACACGAATAAATTCAGATAGGTGGAATTTACTGGAGCTTTTAAGGTAAGGCGCAAATGCTTGAATGCAGTGCAGAAAGTCAGACAGGGTGAGGATCTTGCCTGAGACCAACCAGATATTAGATTAAATGCAGGAAATACTATTACAGTACATTGAGTAGGAGTAGAAGCAAGGTAAAAAGTAGGAAGGAAGTGAAGATTACAGTAGGCAGTTAAATTTTGTATTGTTTTCATAGAAGTGGTAGTTACTCAGGAGTTGATAGGGCACTGTCAGAAATTTATGGTTTGAAACCAGGTTTGAATTTTGGTTTTCTCAAATTCTTCTGAAAACCAAGATGTAAATGGCTGATATCATACATCGGTGAAACTTAAATAAATTTGTAATGCATCAATTTCATTTCAGAGAACTTCATAAGGAATTTCAGCATTCTCTACAGTCCCTTGAAAAGGCATCTTGTTGATGACTCTTCAGTCCCTTTCCATGCACAACGTGTAATCACTGAAGTGACTACTAACACCTTCCATGATACTGTGTTCTCGAATCAAAAGGTACAGCTCATGGCTCATCACTGAAAGTCTTCTTGCAAATTAATTTTTACACTTTGAGGCAATCGGTTTCATTCTTTTTGACAGTGATGTTCTTACTCGTAATATATATTAAAAATATCTATAAAAGCTATTCAAATGACATGATCTTTAGTAAATCTGTGAAGATGGTAGTAAAGCAGTCAAGTCAATAAGTCAGCTGTTTCCCCTGCTGAAGGTTTTGGTCATTTTCATTTTCCTATGTGTTAGAAATACAGAAGTGATGAAGAAGTGTCATTTGCTCCCACCTCCCTTCCCTATGACTGGAATGCATTTTAAATACATTCAGGGAGTTTAAATACAGGGCTTGCGGTTAGCATTGAAGAAGATTCTGGTTTCTGGGGCCAAAGCTCAAAGTAAATAAACTTGTCACAGGTTTCTTATTCCTTTTTTTTTAATGTATATATTTTATTTTAAAAGTAAACTTTTTTAATAAAAAGTTAAAAAGGTGACTGCAAATTAAGCATAATGCAGAAAAAATGCCCTAAAGGTTGTAAAATTTAAGTAACATTTGAAACCGCATGGTTAAAGAAAAAAAAGATCATGGGTTCAAGTTTTCTGATTGCGTGCTGTAACTTTCTTTTCTATATGGTGTGATCCCAAAGGGAGTGAATTTCCCAGTTCTTTAAAGCTGAGCTAGTCGGGACCACTGTCCTTGGCTGTGAGGACTTGGTGGCCTCGGGCAGGTGTTGGAAATGGCCCAAACACAGGGACCAGCTGCAGCAGGAGAGCAGCCTTCCAGGGCTCCTCATGGAAATCTTGTTTCCATATCAAGTATGTAGGTGCTCAAATAGGAATGCAGGGCTGTAGAACAGTCATGAAAAGTTTAAGAAACTCTAATGGTGCCTTTTTCATTAAAAGGAAACTAAATAATACTCTACGTTTTGTGTTTTTATTTGTGGAAGGGGAATTCTTTAAGAGTTCTAGAGTTCTGGTTCAGGAGACAGGGCATCGGTAAATTATAAAGTTTATTTACATTATGGAATATTTTCCTTTTGCTTTTAAAGAGTTCAGAATAATTTAGTTGTTGTGAGGATGGTTCTTCTTTAGTGCAAATTAATACTGTAAGCAATCAGACTCTTCTCTGTTTTTATCTTCCAGAGTGTTTTGCTGCTCTATTATGCACAGTGGTGTGGATTCTGTGCTGCTCTTAACCACATTTTCATTCAGCTTGCTCGGCTTTTGCCTCCAGAGAATTTCACTGTGGCAAGGTAAAAATAAATCATTTTATGTATGTTAATATGTATTTTTGTCTCTCTAGAATCATTTAATTAATACAGCCCAGGAAATAAACATTTGCTTTTCTATCTGCATACACACAGTACTTGATGTGAATGTAATCTGTTTTGTTTTTCTTTGCATAAATTGTATGTTCTTCTACATATATTTGCTAGTTTTCAGACTCTCTACAGAGGCTTTATAATTTGATTAAAACAGATTTTCATTCAGTGCACTTTGAGTTGTAGTTTCATACTTTTCAGAAAGTGAACCAGTAAAACATAGATAATAGCAGATGAGCATTTTTATTTCTGCCCTTGATAATGTGTAGCAAATAATGTAATCGAATAGAATAGGGTTATTTGGAAAAATGGCACGTGGATTTTTGTGTCTGTGTGTGTATGTGTGTGCGTGCCTAAGGCAAATATGTTTGGCATTTCCAGAGTTGCTGTGATTCTCTGTGATTACAAATAAAATTATCTTAATTGATGGTAAATATTAATAAAAAGTACAAAGAAAAGCTTAAAGATGAAAAACAACCATCAAAACATAAAACAAGTAATTGAAAAGTTGTTTCATTTGTGCTTTGTGTTCTTGTATGTAGAGCTTTAGCAAATATTTTACCTTAGAGAATGTGCCTGTCCTTGGAAGAAACAGCAGAGTGTTTTGTTCCACAAACTAGTTGCTTAGAGGAAAATATTCATGGAGTTATATGAGAAATGTTTTCTTTATCAGTATTGTTTTTCTTGACAGAATTGATACCAGTCGAAATGACCTTCCATGGGAATTTATGACAGATCGCCTCCCAACCATTTTATTTTTCCCTCATCAGAGGTAATGTAGTGCTTTTCCCTGTGGGTCTTTTACTTATATTTTACAAAGTTACAAAAAATAATCTGGCTATATACACTATTAAAGAAAAAAATCCAAGCAATAATTAATTCCCATGTATGTTACCTTAAACATTAAGAAAAAATAGGTAGTACTGTGCAGATAGGTCATTATTCAATTGTAGGTCTTTATTTATGAGCAGCAGCATTAATAAATTAATAGCCTTATTCTTTAGTTAATTTTCTTTTGGTTGAATTTAAAATAATTATTTTTGGCATTGCTCAGAAAAATGAGTGAGTGGTTTCTGGAGCAGAAACATCTATGCAGTATCTTCCAGGTGGCTAAACTCAGAGCACGAGATCTCAAGAGATACTGTAATAATGGACCCTTGCAGTAAAATGCAAGGATTTGCTTCAGCTGCTTGCTCTGTTCTGTTAAGCAGCTCTAGACCTGTCTCTGAAGCAGCTGACTTCCTAGTTTCAGTGACGAGGTTTTTGTAGTCTGCTCAGCGGTTTCATGAATGTATCTTAGCTTTAATCCTGCTTTCCCGCTTGCTCTTCCTGTCCAGGCTGCTTTATATTTTCCTGCATCTAAGTAATCAAGAAGGTTAGTTTTTGATGGTATATATATAATGTCTCTTGCTCTTATAGGCTTATTTTAATTTTGGAATAAAAAAAATGCCCCACTTGAGCTCCTAAGGCATAGGCTTATGAGACCATTTTTGAAATTTGTCCCTGTCCCACTTAGGCTGTTCCTCCCATTTCATACTCCTTTGTTTTGCTTTTTGTTTTAAATGGTGTTCAGTGTTTCTGATGCATCCTGGGCTTTATGGCAGTAAAGGATGGAGAGTGGTAGAGTTAAATAGTACCTTTGTGTAAGGAGTCGGTTTCCTCTTAGTATAGACTCTACTTTAGCCAAAATCACGCCGTGATTTGTTAAACTTGGATGTTGAAATGAGTGTCAGCTCCAAACTGCCTATGGTTATGATGTTCATTACCTGGTTGATCCTTAGGAGTCCACATGGGGAAAAAATCATGGTGCTTCCTCTCCCAGGATTTTGATAGACAGCAACTTCATCTGGCTCAGGTCCTTAAATTACTGATAAAATGGGATATTTTTCTTCTTTTGAATTACAATAAATAGTTCTCAGTAAATCAAGTAAACAAATATAATATGAATATTGCAAATGTTAATAAATTGGATTTCACACACAGCATTTTTGAGGTAATTGTGTGATAGCTCAGAAAAATTGCTGTCTTCCAGCTGCACTGTGTAAGCAGTTTTTACATAATTTCATACATGTTGGGGACATCAGTGTTCTCAATGGCATTTATTCTGTTGAAGCAGCGGGGCCCACTTCTGAGGCCTTAAAATGTTACATTTAAATCTGTTTTTCTTGCTTTAGAATAATGGTGGTTTTTAGGGTTTTTTTTTTTTTCCTGACTTGTGTAGGAACTTAGTCATAAATATTTTATGTCCAGTATGGTCACACTGAATGCATTCTGCACCAGCCATCTGGTTACAAATTAGGCAAGCAAAGGAAAACAACTAAGCTTTTCTTCAGGTACCTGTTTTCATAGCTCCCTAATCAAAGAGACAGAATGCTTCTGATGAACGAAGGCTGAAGATGATGTAGTTAAACATATTGAAGGAGAAAATACGTGTAAGTTTTGCACGGTAGTCTGCAAGATGATAAATCTTGGCTTACCTGACAGGAATCAATATGTCAGCGGTGAAACTACCATGGATTACAGTCATAAACGAACTGTGGTGCTTTCAGCAGTGCACCCGGTCTAAGTCTGTTTATAGTTTGTGACCAAACTCCGTTTTGTATTAGCTCTAGTGCAGAGGAGTCGGTATGCAGCCAACTGCAGTTATGCTGGGTGCCGAGGGACTGAGCAGCAGAAGCCAGGCTGGCCCAGAAAGAGGGGCAGAGCTCGTTCCTGTCTGCTTCTTGGGTTGGCCTGCCCTGTCTGTGCTAAACCTACACACGAGGTGCAGGACTGGGAGCTTTATCCAGGACACCTTTGAGGGTGGTTGGTGACTCCAGGTGCTCAGTAGCCTGGAGGGAGGGATTTTACATTCTGAATGAAGCACCTTGGGCTGACATCAGCTGGGAGCAAGTGGGTGCTGCTGCAGAAGCGCCAGGGCTGCCGCCTTCATGTGCTGGGATTAGGATTTACAGCCACACAATGAGTCAGCCAGCCAAAAAAAAAAAAAAAAAACATTTGGCTGGTTTGCTTCCTTGCTGAGCTCAGGGGCATGAAGACAATGCTGCAGGTCCCCCTTGGAAGCAGCAAGATTGGTTTGGTTTATTTTCCTCAGCAAGAGGGACTTGCTTATAAGTCAGTCAACTCTTAATAGCAACCCCCTTTTTTCCCTTCAGCTACTGCTTTTCTAACAGTGGAGCCCATAAAGCTACTTGTGCTGGGGTAACTTGCAGTATAGCTTCAAAACAAGTTATTTCCCACTTCGTTTTGCAGAGCTGGACTTTTCTTAACATGTGTAGGGTGAGGAATGCTTAAATCTTAGTAGGAAAATCACAAAGCAGAGATGCTTACGGCACCTAAGCAAACTAGAATACAACTGGAAAGGTTCAGTAGGAGACAGTAGTCTGTGCACCATATCTTAATCTTTATTATTAATATTTATTAATTAATTTATTAACTTATTTAAATTCATTTTATTATTAAATTATATTATATAGCATGATGTATAATAATTATTTATAATTATTTATTATTAATAATAATTTATTAGTATTAATCTGATATGCCTTTCTAGGAAGGAGCAGAGTGTGAAGTTCCCTGAAGACTTTCCAGTTACCCTTCCCAATCTTCTGAGGTTTATTTTACATCACTCAAGTCTCTCTTCATCAGAGCTCTGTACCAGAGACTGCCTGCGTAAAGAGGCAGCGTTGCAGCAAGGCCACATCTCCCACTTGGAGAGGGAAATTCAGAAGTTAAGATCAGAAATCAGTGCTCTACACCAGGCCCATGACAGGCTTGAAGAACAACTTTCCGAAGCCAGAAGAGAGGAACAGCGACTGCAGCAACAAAAACACACCCTGGAAAAGCAGCACAAGACCCTGCAGCTCCACAGTCAGCAGCTACAATCGACGTATGAGCAGAAGAATCAAGAATTATTGGCGATGGCTGAAAAGCTTCAAGAATTGGCTGATGCATCTGAAAACCTCCTCAAGGAGAATACTTTGCTGAGAATCCTCATAGCATCAAAGGAAGGAAAACTACAGCTCAAAGATGAAAATATAAACCCTGTTCAGTCAGAGCGGCCACTTTCTGATGACAACGATGTATCAGTTCCAACAGCTGCCACCCCCTTACGGGAAAAAAGAACTGAAAATATTGATCCCAGAGAGACAGAGCACAGTAATGAAAGCAGGACAGGATGATTGCTTACAAAGCCAAATTACACAATGTTGGGAAGGTATTTATGCAAATTTTATTGAAATTCATTGTAAATAAAGACTTTTCTCTCTCAAATGACTTAGAAAAAAATCAAAAGGAAATATTTTTATATAACTTGAACAACTTATTAGATACCCCCACAAAATAGAGAAGGAATATGGAAAACACTTTCTGCACTTTACTATTGCACTAACTTGCAAATACCTGTCCATTTAACCTAAAGATTTTTTTTTCCTTATTTAAAGAAAGGGCAGCACCATGAAGCACCTCTGATTAAGGACCCGTCCTTTTCCATGGGCTTCCTCCAACAGCTGCTGGAGGAAGCGTTAATACTTTTGATTTTTGATTTTTCTGGTAACTTAAAAAAAATTGCCCTCACTGCCCTGCATCTTTTTTTTGTCTGCAGAATTAAAATGGAGATATTTCATCTATATAATTAGTAAACTTGAATGGACAAAATCATCTTGCTCTACATCTCTTGCAGAATTTGTGTACTTTGTATCACTTTTGTACACCCTTTATATCTGTCTTGAAGTCTTCAAGAGCCATGTGTGAACTGTTCTCTACTGAAACGAAACTGAAGTAAATATCTAACTGCATTATTCCATTTCTCCCTGCATTTAGGAGGTGTAGAGTACAGCAGCCTAAGTGGATGGGGCCCAGCCGTACAGGCAGTCACATGAGAATTGCATCTCATGGAAGTGCTTATGCAACAGAACAAAGACTGCCAGCTGCCAGCTGTACCCCAGACAGGAGGCAACTCTGGGAGCTTTTCGCTTACTGCCGGTATTAATTTTGCTTCAAATGAGTCTCACCTTTAAAAAAATACAGCCGTAAGAATGCAAGTGAGCATTTTATTTCAGAGAAAAGGGACGAGGCTGCTGCCTCAGCCATGACTCCTGCTCACCGTGTTTCAGGGAGCTCTGTAGGAGGTTGCTTAGTTACTCTGCACATACAGGGAACAGGAATCTAATCTGCTGGGCTTGAGCAGGACTTCAACTTATCTCAGAAGAAAGAGAGCCTGTGGTAGAGCTGCTTGCTAAGTAGCAAAGTGCTTGAAGCTTTACATCAGGCACCAAGAAGCTAGGTTCATCAACACAGCAAGTGTTTTGGTGGCCAGGGCAGGGCTAGGCCACACTCAGAGCAGAGCTGCCTTTCCCAAGCGCTCTGGATCATAGAATCTGCCTTTGGTCCTTCAGTGGTGGGCCCTTGCTTCCAATCCCCCTAGCACTGTCAAAGAAAGGTTAAGGTTGGAAGGAGATCATCTAGTCGAAGACCTAGAGCACGTTGCTCAGGATCACATCCACGCAGCTTTTGAGCTTTTAAATTGGGGTCTAGAACTTACTAAATCTGTCTTTCTGCAGTTTCCATAGTTCAGTCTCAGCTCAAAGCAGGAAATAAGGTGTCCTTATTTGAAAGTACTTCCCTGGTGCTAGCTTAAAAACACAAGTTCTCTCAGGAAGGACTTGTATCTTGCAGTAACACAGTTAAACCAAGAGAGTTATCTACAAGATACATTAATTACAATATAGTTGAAAGTTCATCTTTCATCTAAAGTGGATTGTTTTCTACAATAGACCCTTACCTTGTTTACACATACCCTAACTGCTAAATACACAAAGAGGACTTCATAATTTCATAGTAGCTGCTTTTATGCCACTTTTATTAAGTAACCACTTCTGCAGTTTTACCATGCAGACATTGAGACGGGGACAAGCCTGCTCTACTGCCACATACAGCTCCTGGAACATTCTGGACTGTCCCTGAGGGTTAGGTGTCCATCATTAGTTCCTAGGTTGGAAGCTGAACATGGCAGTTTCCTTGCAGTAGCTACATGATTGGAGAACTCACAGTTCAAGCAACCAAAAAGCCTGACCTGTTAGCTGCAACTAAAGCAAAACCAATCTTTCTTGCAGGTCTCGTGCTTCCTTCAGGATGCCACAGACAGGTTATACCTGACTTTCTTTGAAAATATTGTGAATTAGTCCTATACTGTTGGACATGAGCAAGAGTTCTGGCTTTATGGCTATGCACTCAGAAGTTAAGAGCAGACCCAAGCCTTAACTGCAGAGTTGGTTCTGCTGAGTGGAGTCCCCCTCGGTGCTGAGTGCAGTCATATCATGCTAGTCCCATACGCTGAGGCATACAAAGCAAAAGCTCCTGGCAGGCTATTTACAGTTCACAGTTGTAAAGAAGTTCACATTGCAGTAGTAGTAGTTCGGCTAAACATTCAAGTAAGAAAAATGCTGTTAGTCTTCACACCAAGGTATCCCTGTCCATTGCCTGCAATGGACTTCACGCCACGTATGTCAGCTCTTATCCTGGACGCCACAGGAAATACAGCTGATGGAAAGTGCAGCTTCCAGTGCATGCAGTTGCAAACAAAGTTTATTTAAGCCTCATCGTGGTGTCTTCTGATGAGCAGTGCGCATATGACCAAGTTCTTCACAGTACAGGAGATTCTGCTGCTGGTTACACGCATTCTAAGCTTAGTCTATATACAGAGGTTGCTCCAAGTTAGCTATGCACTTCTGTGCCGTTTGGAGTTAGCTTAGCTTTCCTCTCCACACAAGGTCCTTTAGCAGAGTACTGCACCAGAAGGAAGGGCTCTTTGGTTTCTCCTTCTCCCACGATGCTTTCCTCATCCTCAGACTGGCTCATCCTCTGCAGACGCAGGTAACACCAACAGCCCAGGATCAAGGCACCAAGAGCCGCAATAGCAATGAGGATGACGATGACGGTCACCACGCCAGTGGTGGGGCTGTGGTCAGTGATAGACATGGTCTCTACCTCAGACTCTGGCACCTCTTACACAGGATTCTTCACTTCTTTATCACTTCTGCTTCATCTTCAACTCCTGCAGTGGAAGAGAAACGTGTTGTGAAGTTAAGAGTCTTACCATGCTCAGAAATGCTAATATTCATGTCCTTCGTAAGGGCACATAGGCCACTTTCATTCACTGTATCAAGCTTGTGATGTCCCTACATTTCTTGATCATTTTGTTCTAAGCTTAGTTATTCACCCAGCCCCTGAATACGCAAGTTCTACGCTTAAATTTTACACCCTTGACTTGATCAAGACAGTGCGCACTCAACCTGCCAAGAGACAGCAGTTCTAACTAGGAGGTGACAGCGTAGGATACATTAGCTGATGCAGTCCAAGATACACAGCGGAAAGAGTCCTAAATAGAGCTACAAATCAGGCCAAGCCAAGTTTTACTGTCATAGAGGACCCAGCACATTTCAGCCTTGCTCACACCAAGGACATCCCTAGATTTCCACAGGAAAACTTCCTGCCAATCATGGCAAGCAAAGTAGTTAATCAATAGTGCATGTCTAGCGTAGAGTTTTAAGTTGATTTAATAGAAATACTTTCTTAAGCCCTTGCAACAGTTGAAGAATTTTAATCAGATTGGGGAAAAAAAAAGGGTAATACTAAAGCATTACTAAAAGTAATGTTAAAAGATTACAACAAATCTGTCCATGACACTACATGACACTAGTTTGTTTAGAAAAGCTGACTATGTTACATTATTTTTTCCCTGGACTGATAAACACCAACATTCTGTACTTTTTTTTTTTTTTTTTGCAAGAGGCAGGTGGAACTCAATGTAAAACTTTATGAAGAAGCAAAACACACATGTGAAGAGTATCATCATTTTAAGCTTCTGCCCGTCCCAGTGGGCAGAGGGTTTAAACAGAAGCTGAAGTTGGAACTAAAGGAACAGGCAGGAAAATAGAAGAGGAAGGAGGAATGAAGAGACCACCCCAGTGGCCTGTGGAGCCCAGGAGGGAAGAGACATTCTCCATACACTTTGTCTCCTTCCAAATTCATAACCCTTTATTATGAGGTGATGCAGGTCTTCCAAATTTCAAAAGCTTTTGATAAAAAAAAAAAAAAAAATCCACACACCACCCAAATCATCAGTAGCAGAAGCATCTGCCTGTGGTGGCCAAGGGTTGTGTCCTGGTCACCTTCTGCAGTGCTCAGCGAGATTCAGCATCAGGCAGGGGGAATTTGTGTAGCTCCTTCTCCCAGGGCACGTGTGCCCCGCAGCGCTTCAGGAGGTGTTTGATCCTGCTGCAGGAACTCTCCAACATCACCACCCTCTGCACAGTCAGCATCTTTTGGCACACTGTTGTTAGACCAGGCAGCGCCCACAGAATAATCAGCAAGCAGGTACAGGCCTTCATAGGCAGCCCCAAGAAACTAGACTGAAAGCAAGACTAGATGTTATGGCCAGAGAGCCCACATCTATCCGGATCTGCAATACTGCATGTTTTTCCCCTCCTCCTTTTAAAAGGGGAGGGGAAACCTGGCATTGTCCCAGGTCATCCTGGAAAACACAGGCCTAGCTGCATAAGTTTGTAAGACAGTAAGTTTCTATTTGAGGAACAACTAAAGCTCCTCTTCTGGCTTATTTAAGAACATGATGACAACTCAACTGTGACAGCTCAAAGCTAAATAATATTGTTTAAAGTCACTTTTATTATGGTCTAAGGTATCATATTTAATATTATCAACTAACGAGAAAAGCTCTTTTGAGCAGACTGATATATTAACAGTAGTAGATATAAACACAGAAGTTGCAGGACTTGTCTTTAAGCAGGATGTTATACGAGAATCCTCCTCTGTTTACACTTGGAAGTTATTTCCAACTGGGCTAGGCTCTCATGTCTGAAGTGATGTTTCTTTGATATGTCAAGGTGAAGAACTAGGACCTCCAGATATACAAGAGTGTTTTACCCTTAAACAACAGTCCAAATTTTCAGTGTATACAGCTATTCAGATCTAAATATAACTCTCTGGATGTATTATTCATGTAATTCCATTTCACTAGATTAAAAAGAAAAAGCAATTTCATTAATACCACCAGGATAATCAGGTTGCATGAAGAAACCCCATCCAAAGATCTCCTCGTATCTTTGTACCACACTATACTGAATGTCCAGAGTTAGGCAAGAGAAACAGCCTACCTGTGTTTGGAAAGATGTGCACGTAGACATTCACCTTCTAGGAGAACAAAACATGGATAAAATTCAAGGTCAATGTCTCAAACAGTTGCTCGGCTCCCGCGTCTCTATCATACGATGGTGAGGCACAGAAGGCAGCCTCTGCACAGACAGGTTCCCTTGCCCTTTTGTGGAGGCTGATGCCAGCACCCTACATAGAGCCAGGTATTAAGCCTCTGTACATCTTTACAGTAGTTTAAGCACCTAGTTAATGGTGCATGATAGTACCCGGTATGGGAGCGGTGACTGCTACTTTGTCACCTTCAGATGCAGCTTTGTTTGCATTTTTTTTTTTTTTTAAGGCAGAACCGGAGCTCCAATTCTGCACCTGGAAGAGCAGGTACAGCTGCATGTTTCTGCTATACCTTTAAGCGCTACCAAAAGGCCTTTCATTCCTTTGTTACCTTTTCTAGACAGTCAACTCTAAACACCTCCTTCCAGCAGCTAAACTCAGATCAAACCTCAGATCAAAACCAAGCTGCCTTCAAGAGTCCATTTCTAGACTACAGACATAGTGTATTCTGTTGAGCTCCTTAAACTCACGGACATCCTGACTGGTTTATCCTTATTCCTAACCATGTTCTCAAGCTTATCAACATTAGCAAAGCTCCTGAGAATACCAGGAGCAGCCTTGGCTCTGCTCACCACCTCACTGGGTGTTGAGAGCGCCATTCCACTGGATATACGGCTCCATCCATTTATATTTGGTGGCATCTCTACTGCCAATTCCATTGCCACCCCACTTCCCATCAAAGCACACATCTGCACTGGATCAGCAAGACCTGCTAAGTTCCTAATGACTCTTCCTAGACTCATTAGCACAATTAGTCGGAGTCGCTGTGGGTAAGTGCACGTCGCCGGCTTGGTTCCTGCTGCAATCAGGCACTGGAAACGCCAGCTCCCCAAGTCGTTTATTTAGGCTGAACATCACTTCCACTCAGAACTTCTCCCTAGTTTATTAAGGAATCAGAAGCTATAAAGCAAGGACAAACAGGAAGCCAGTTCAAATTGCAGGATGTCACTGGAAACAAATTCTACTTAAGGCCAGATTGATAGCTGCTAAATCCCCTTTTTCCTACTTAGATGGGGCCAAGTTGGTAACGGTTAATACCTGGGGGATATTTCTGAAGAATTACTGCTAAATTAGCCACCAGAGCTATAGGAAGAAGCTACAAAAGCAAATCCGATGGAGTTCACCTGGATGCCCTGAAGTCCTTTAGCAGGACACTTTAGGTGCAAGTATCAAGAGACGGCAGCAATGACAGAAATCTTATTAGCACGTAAGACTCCTGTTGCAGTATTTCAGCTCCGGAAAGCTGAAGGGGAAAGCAGAAAATATATAAAGGTAAAACTACTGATGGGGCTTCTCCCTTCAGGGAAAGGGGGAAAAACCCGCAATAAAGTCCCGTCCCTGGTTAGTTGAGAGCTTCCACGTTAAGACCCTGCGGGCTCGGCAGGCAGCGCCTAGTCCCGGCTGCGCGCGCCCCACAAGCGGGATTTGTGGCCCGGGCTGCGGGCTCGTTACCGGCACCCGGGCGCGCAGAGCCGCGCCGAGCGAGGCCCAGCTCGCTTAGGCGCGGCTCTGTCTGGGCACAGCTCTACGCCCGGCCGGGCTGCCCAGAGCCCGGGACCTCACAGGCCTTGGGAGGCCGGCGCTGCTCGCGGGGACCTTCCCAGACGCGGCGGCCCCGCGGCCCT